>UXUI01008773.1:0-23261 GCA_900576705.1 Enterobius vermicularis
GTTAAACATCAGAAGTGAAAGTTGAATATGGAACCAGTTGTTTGTTCCTGGAAGGTAGGTTGACCAAAGCTTGTGCAACGGTAAGATAACGCAGCACACTTGTCGAAAAGTACTTTTAGTTAAGTTAGTACTTGGCGGTGAGGATTGAAAACGTAATTGAGCGCTGATTTGTTCTGCCTGTAGAGTGCTGGAGATGACGGTTAAGATTGTTTTTATTAAAATTTTTATTTTGTTGTTGTCATCGAGATTTGGATTCTGAGTGGAGGACACGAATGAGACAAAAGATGGCAGGCAGAAGAATTGGGTACTTCTGAATTCCCTGTGAAATATCTCGCTGAAATGCATTTATGGGAATGATTGCTTGTACCTGAAATGATGGAGATGCAAGAGACGGAAACATATAGTAATCGGGAAGCATCTGGTTGCATTGGCTGCACAATTTTCTTCTAATTTTCTTTAGTCAATTAAGCTGGTATAATAATTTCAATTAGAGAAACCTGTTTCTTTTTTTTTATTCTTTTTAGAAAAATTAAATTATTTCTTAGTTTTCTTGAAGTTGAAGGGACTTGTTCTATGTTGTGTTATGTAATGGCACTCGATTATATTTTTTCGAACATATGGCCACATTGTTGATTGTTTTGAAGTGTTATGAAAGAAGGGTTAATAGAGGGTCGTAAAAAAAAAATATAGTGGCAGTTCCAAGCTTTGGTTATCAGTAGTTTAGTGGAGTTCTACATGCACTTAGCGCTTGCCTAATCCTTATTTTACTTGATTGCTCCTTAAAAAATTTCACAACTTTTACAGGTCAGGGAAACCTTTGAGGAAACATTTCATTTATGCGCAAGTAACTTGAGTTCGGTAAATTTGTATAGTTCAGGAGATTATTTACAGAAAATTCATAAATGACATATTTGTAGCAGATCTGGTGGTTGTCGATGGGTCTTAACAGACACATGTGCACAGTTTGCAGTGTACTATTTATTTAAGTATTTTAACCCACTCAAAAAATACAGCAAAGAGTTAGGTTTTGAAGGAGTTTTATAGTATTCAGCTATTTTTTTGAAACTTTGGATGGGCGCTGTTTATAATTTTTAAAAAAGTTTGTTTATCTAGCTATAGAATGTTGCTAGAATGAAAGTTCATACACTGAACCTTTATGGACACCATGAGCGAGCGTCACGTGTCCCGCTATTCTAATGGGAAGTTGATGACCGACAAGAGACAGACAGTGGATTTATTCAGTTGGAAACAGCTGAATTGTACATTTTGCAAAAAAAAAGTTCTAAAATATTGCAGTTGTTTTTGTAAAAGTACTTTAAGGCGCGATCTTTGTTGTCTACTTGAGTGACGATAAAGCTGCTCAAATAAATGGTTGTCAATTTCGTCGTCGTAGAGCTGGAGTGGTTTTGAAGTAAATTTGTTTTGTTTAGTAGTCTTAGAAAGCAGATATCTTAGAAGGCTATTCAGTGTAGTGGGTGGAGGGAAAAGCGCATTTAACAGCTTGCAGTGGATGGGCACGATAACTGTTGATGTGGCCTGAAGACACTGGGTTCAGATTGCTGGAATGATTTGGGGCTAAGTCAGTATGTGTAATGGCTTTAACTTTTGACCTTCAAAATTTGTATCTAGGAGTGATTAAGTCAATTTTCTGGGCCATAATGTTGGCTACTTAATTGTTCTTCTGTATTACAGTGACAAAAGCAGTAGATTTTTGTGAAGTGGCTGTTGCAGTTAGGGTAAGCACAATTTCAAGTGCATTTGGAGGTGTATAACTGTGTTATTTAGACTTGGGAATTTTTTGCTGTAGCCAACAGCTGTTTAGAAATTCAAAATTGGAAAGTACTGGTTACGTGTCCTTGTGCTGTTTGAGTAGGGGCAATTTAGACTACAGCGCACCCTTAAAAGGGGTGGGGAAGAAGGGGGACGATTACAAGATTTTTTGACGGAGGTACCGCAAAATGGATGAGCAGCGACATGGTAATTCTCCGAATTTAGGAGAAAGGAGGAAGTTTTATTGACAAGGTGCTTTTAGGGAGTCCTAACGTATGGCAATTAATAAATCATAAGACTGGTCTTAGTAAACAGTAGTGGAATTTAATGCAAAAGGTTTATCATTGTAGCTTGTATTTAGAGCAAGAATAATCAGCGGAACTTTGTGTGCGACATTATATCGGCATTTTGTTTCTTTTACTGCAATAGTTGGTTTTCCTAAAGCAGGAAATAAATATGTATGTTATACACAATAAACTGGTCTGAATGCAAATTCAATTTACCGATTCTCATTGCAGTAAAGGAGTTGTCGGCTAGCTTTTTTCTCATCCTTTAGTAGAGTTTTTGGTATGTAAATGATGTTCTTTGCATCTGGTTATTAACAGTTACACTAAGCATTTGGTAACATTCATCTTGATAAGAAAGTTGTAGGTGAATGTAATAGGTAAACTGGTTTAATTGCTTGTTTTTTTCCCTCTCTCCATCCTCCATCCACAGCGATATAGAATACAAAAAATGTCTAATGCTGTAAAATGCGTTTAACGATTGACGAATCGCTTAGACGGTGAATAAGATTTTGAAGGGTATTGTTAGGTGTATCTGATTTTTTCTATTTGTAGCTTACTTTTTTCAAGCTTTTGTTCGTTAGTTTTGTTCTTCCATAAAAATGAGAAACCATCAGCGCTTTTGCATTTTCACCAAAACGTTGATACATATGATGGGTGAATAAATTGCTTACACGGGAGGTAACTGTGGGAGTTAGTTTTGTTGAGTGCAAACTACAAGCTAGCCTGTCGTACATTAGCGTTCGCATGCGAGTATTTACCTTGTGAAGCTATCACTTTAGACTATTGAGAGCCTTATATGGGCTAGCCAACTGAGAACAAGTTTAAAGTGTATAGTGGCGTTATTTTTGAAGGAGAAAGTGGAAAGGAAGAACAGTTAAAACATTCTAAGATTTTTTTAATTTCGTCAAATTTCTCATTCAGTTTTTGTTTTTTTTTGTTTCAAACCACCTTGTGTGAACAGTCGGTTTAAAATTAGTGATTGTGTTTTACGATTATGTATGAGGAAGACAGATGTATCGAACTGCTGGAAAATTTCAAAACTGTTAAAAAAAATTTGTTGTTTTGAGTGGTGTGAAGCAATAGAAAAGAGAAAAGAACAGTACAGGAATAGATTGCTTTAATGCTAATTAATAGGATTAAAAATGCTTTTCTTCTGTTATTATAAGAAAAATGATAGAACAGCAAAGTACGAATAGTGTTAACGAATACGAATACTTAACATTTTTTTTACCGAATTTATTGATCAGTCAGTAATAGAGAGACAGCTATTGGTTCAGCAGGAGAATCTTGAAAAGAGGACCGTCCTGACACATTATTTTAGTTCCATATGGGACAGACAAAAAGCTTTTCTTTTGAGTATCAAAGAATGTATGCAGATTCGAATTTATGAAACTGTTGTTTTAGTTCTGTGCATCTCATGATCAAAGTGGTTGTCAAGTATTCGAAGCACTTCTTTCCTTCTTATAAAACCATAAAATTCTAAGTACTGTTTTATACTACTATTGTTCATCAGCTAATGAACTATCTGAACGTGTAGGTTATCTGAAAATTTTGAAGGAGTTTAGGGAAATCCATATCAAATAAATTTTTTTAGCGTACTCATGCATCACTTTTAACTTCAAACAAAATTTTTTTGTACGGTAAATTGGGTATTAAACAAAATATGTTTTGTGCAAAACAATGATTGTGCCAAATTAATCAGAATGATCTTTTATTTGCTCATCTAGTAGAACAGAAGACCAAAAATTCAGTCATTGTTGCCTTTTTAAGTATGCATTTTCAGGTTCTGATGATTCTTCCAGTTTACAGCGAACTCAGATTTTGCTGGAATGTTTGCACGACCAACTTTTGGCTTCCAACAACTATTGCATGGAAATTTCCAGTGCAACAACATGGACTTATTTCACAGAAAGTGTTACCACCTGCGTTAGAGCGTGTCAACTACAACAACAAACCACTGATTCCACAGCATTTACCGAACAATTATTTGCGTTGAACCATATTCCAAAAACACCTCTGCTTTTATATGTATCGCATACATCACCATGGCATTTGGTCTTGACTATTATTCCTACGTCGTCAAAACATGTTGTCGGAATGAAAAATGGGGAGAGTTTGTCGATACCAGTCATAGTTTGCCTTTGCGATGAACCGTGGATTGCATCAAATCTTGCCAGTCTGGAACGTGATCGTCCAATTCGTAAAACATCAGATGCTCGCATTAAATTTGCAGTGTCACCTTTGGCTGACCTTCATACGAGAACCCATGACACAGCGCATCAAGGTTTCTCGTGTGTTTATTCTAACTTAGGGGTTTTGGTTCATGTTTTGCAAAATAAATGTGTAAATTTAGTCTTATTTGGCTTTATCGGTACATAGACTTTTTAAATTGTTGGATTTTTTTTTAATATAAGCTACGACTTTCATCAAATTTTGCAGTTGCGCTAAATTAGGTGAAAATCGTAGCTTATATGGGAAAAAAATTGGGATTTTTGAAATCTCTAACGTAAATTCCGACTCCTTTCAGAGCAGCAGAAACGGGCTGATCCTCTTTGGGTTTCGTCAGCGAGAGCACCATTAGAATATATGACTACTCCAGGATATGAATACGTTCCTTGCGATATTCGCGACTACTGTGCTTACCTTGAGGATCGACTTTTTTCTAGAGCTTTCACGAAGGCCGTACACAGGGCTGTCAATGACGGTATTTTAGAGACGATTTCTTCTTTTTTACTATAATTTATGTGGATTAAGGGGAGATGGAAGGTTTCTATAATTACCGCTCTAAATAGACTTTGAGCTTTATATAGCAGTGGTTCAAAAAATTTACTATCTGTTCTTCAGCTAAAATTTGGTTGATAAGTCTGCAGCGCTTCTCTTAGGTCGCTGTAATGGTGTTTGCTATGCATGCGTTTACCTCAGATTGTTCAGGTAGAACTCACTGGATGCTTTTATTACCTTTAAAACATATTATGAAATTTGAAGGTATTCTTATCGATCCTGCTGATATTAATGCTGTGATTGACCTACACAGTGAACAAGAGTGCTTGAAAATTGAGGATTTTGATCATTGCCTGGGTTTCCTTTGCGCTCATATTGCAGAATATCGTGGAAAGGTTTCATTTTATTGCGACAGATTTTTATTTGAAATATGTTACTGATTTAAAGTACACGACAAGCCTTTAAAATGTTTCAGCTTTTTTAAAGATTGTTTTTATTTGGGTTCGTTAGTCGGAATGTTTTTTTTAAAAGTAGCGCTTTTTTGTCATGTCTTGTATTCTTCCGCTTGCAGTGCGATTCATCTGGTAATACAAGCGATGATAAAGAGGTCACATCTTTACATAACGTATTATCAAGGTTTGCAAATTTGTTCAAAATACTACTGTTAACACTTAATTTTTTGATATTGAAGCTATTTATTGATGTTTAAACTTATTATTGTTTGCAAGAATTTACTTTTTCAGAGACGGCAAATCATGTGAGGATGAACACAAAGCGTTCAAATTTTTGCTGGGCGAAATAATTAATACAAACTTCAGGTCCTTTCTTTTTTATTTCTTTATTGTGGTTAAGTGGGACAGATAGTTAAATAACTACATCGTTTTAAAATTCCTCTTTTAGACAAATTGAATATTTTAAATTGTTTTTTTTTTGTATTTTAGTAGCGTTCCGAATTACAATGACTTCTTTTTTTACCGCGATACACCTACCATTCAGGTAACACTTCTTATTTACAGCAATTAACAAATTTATTTTTATGCTTTTATTGTTTACTTTTATCGTTATTCCGTTTCTCCTGGTTTTTTATTTAATGTTTTGAAAATTATTATCATTTCCCATCTGAACTTTTCCTACATATATCTCTTCTGAAGGCATTTCCTCCAGCGCAACGTTCTTCCGAGGATGTTCTTGACTCTCCTCTAGACCCAGCATTGCACGACAGTGAACATTCGGCAGAAGAATCGTCATCTACCTTGCATCACGCTGGTATAGACGATGATTACTGGCAGTTTGTAAATAGCTAGTTGTCACACTTGAATTGTTTGCTTACTTGTCAGAACTTTTACTTTTTTATAAATATTCTGGTGTTTTAATTCTATCAGTATGGATTTCAAGATAAATTAATAATTTTCCTTCTAACGCAGTTACTCGATTTGTGTGAAACCGTTTTGGTAATTTTTTGGCTTACTTCGACAGGCTTGGGTTCACTAAAGTTCTTAAGACAGCATTAAGTTTCTAAAAAGATAACTTCATTTTATTTCGCCCAAGTTACATCGAAGCAGTTTTTAGCAACATTTTTTGTAGAATCAACAAGCAGTATGTCAGACGAAAGTCAGTCACCTTATTTCTGCATCAATATGAAGCCGTATAACTTTAGTGCTGAAGCTCCTCTATTTATTAAATTTGAGTGCACCGTCAGGGTTTCAAAAGAAGATGCGACAACTTTTCCTGTAGCTTACATACCCTCTTGCGTTCTTAATATTTTAGAATTGTCTGGGGACACTTCCGAAACTATAAATCTAGGTTAGTTCTAATTATCTTTTTTGCTTTGCTTGTTGGAATCACGTTTTTTTAGTTAGCTTTTCTGCTTCCTTATAGAGCTGGACAAATAGATTGAGTTGTACTGTGAGTAAACTTTCAAGTAGTGGTCTATTGTTTTGTCACATTTGACTTATTCATTAGACTTTTTGCTTTCCAGACGACTTGCTTGAAATTAGTTTGCATATCACTGTTGTAACATGGCCGAGATTGGATTATATCTTTGACAGTTCTACGTATCCTTGGTTGCGCAGTGGGAGAAAAAGTAGTTCAAAATTGAAGAAATGTCCCACGTTTGAAGAAAATGGTATGTCATCAGTGGCAGATGACGAACAGGAACCTCCCGGTGTGTTGGATGGACTCAGCTTAATGGTATCTTATTATACTCAGGGCTTTTATTCTAGCTACTGGCGCATTCACTTTTTATCTGTATTTCATTTTAGGAAAAAAATGCACTGGATTCTTTACAACAAAGAATCTTTAGGCTGGTTGAGTTTAAAACCGTTCTGGCAACGTCTAGGTATGGTAGTGTGGAACGAGCGGACCTTGTTAAGATTGTTTCATTCATAACGAACCAGGTTCACTGGCTTACATCGTCTTTCGTTTTACTTTTTTTAATGATAGTTTCTGTTCACTCGTTTCTGTTCTTGGATTTCTTGCTAAGTGGAGGATTTTATTTTGGCTTTAATTTTTTAATTTTTAAGAAAGAGTTATGGGAAGAAACAACGCATTTCAAAACGATGAAGCTAAGTTTATCTTTTGTTGCAAATCACGAAAGAGCATTTTGGCGTTTACGTAAGAGGATGGAAACTCTGACCTTAGATTACTGCTGTCTTCGTCAGGCTGCGGACCCAGTTCTTTCATCAACAACGTTTCCGCTATATTATTATTGCTGCTCTGTGAATAACAGAGATCTGTTTAGAGAGCGGTACAATTCTTTGATAACTGGTCGCAATACCGTTTTATGCGAAGTACGCATTTCTTTTGTAGGCTTGTAAATTTGAAAGACAATATTGGAACTTGATAAACTTGGCTGTAACATTTTTCTTTATAGGCAAGTAAAGGTTAAAGAATGTGAAGAGTTTTTGGGGCTCTCATAGTATCCTAAATATTTAGAATAGTAATTGAATTCTTGACTACTGAGTGAGGCAAGATTTCTTTTGTAAGTTTCAGGAAAAGTTTGACTGGAGGTTTTTAGGCGAATTTTTTCAGGATTTCAATGATATCTCTTTGGAAAAGAAAGATAGTCAGCTATTATATAAGCAGCAGGACCCATCCGAGAATTCAAAAATGATGCGAAAAAAGGGTAACGCGCAGTCGTTTAAACCAACATACATTTCACTTGCAAGGTATTAAGTTCTGGTGCTACTAATTTTTCAATGTACTAGTAGGTGGAACTTTAGTGTTTTCTGTCTCTGTTTCAGTTGAGTTTTACCTTCTGTAGGCATAGCGTATTCTTGTTACGGTAATTTCCTTAATTTTACTGATTTCATTTTTTAGTTCCGCAGCTTATGTTCCTGCTGAAGACTGTCACACAGAGAAAAAAGTTTTTGCTGATTCATACTGTACAGGTTTCTTGTTTATCCGCAAAAAGCAATTTTTTAAGGACTTTATTTCCTGTTATATTATCTAAGTCTTTTTGTCTTTATTAAAAAAGATTACAGGTGAAAGCTTGGATTACTCCAGTGACGGACTTTCTAAATGTGAATTGTTTGATTTCTGGTTGATTTTGACGCTCGACCCGTTTGAAGCTACCATTAGTTTTTGTCAGAGGTAAACGAAGGAATGTAGATATTCTTCTGAAAATACTTCTGGAAAATTGTGTTTTTCCTAAAATGTGGCACAAAATTTCTTGCATTTTTTGCAGCCAACTTTCGTTTTCAGGTACAACCATTTACATGAAGGACTGTTCTCCTTGTTATGCGACAGCTTGAAAAGTGAATGGCGAATCATTAACCAAGTAATAAGCTTTTTTAATTTGAAACTATTCGGTTTTCTATATTAATTAGTCTACAGTTTTCTTTTACCACTCTGCGTCTCGCGAAATACTGCTAAACATCAGTAGCTTTCTATAAATTACCTTCAAAGAATAAAAGACATTATGTATTTCTTTTCAGAAAACTCTTTTGGAACAGATGTACCGCACAAGAAACTGTGATGCGCTTTTGGTTCCTAAAGATGAAGATGTGTTAAAAATTGGTTGTAACAGTTCAAACAATCTTATCGAAACTAGATCGTTTACTTCTTCACCGTCTTCAAACTGGTCTAAAAAAGGCACATTTGAGTTTCACACAATGCATTGAAACTGATTTTTTTACCGCTCCGCATCTCGCACCGCTAATATTTTAAAGCTCTGATTTATTTGCAGAAGTAATTTGTATTCTTTCTTCTAGTGTGGGAGATTTATTCTCAAGGCGGAACAGTACCGCTTCCAATTGCTACCTGCACAGCCGGACAGTTTACATGTGAAATAGTTCAGCATCACTGGTTTTTTGTTCATCCTCGTCTTCGGGAAAACTGCATTGCAGCTCACGAAGATCCACTGTGTAAGTTAAACACTTTAGAAAGACGTCATTTATCATTATTATCTCAAAATTGTTTACTATATTTTCTGGTGAAAAAGTTTTCTTATTTTTCACAATAAAGCACCAGCAAAATGTGTCCCCATGCAATAGTTGTCATCAGTCACATGTATCTTAGCATCTGCGTTACAAGTCCTGAAAAATCAAATTGAACAGTGGCGTGTCAAGAACCGTTTAAACATGTACATTATGAAAGGAAAAGATGATCTTTTTTATTTGCGCATTCATGAAGACGCGTCTACCGTATACGAAGCGTCCGCAGAATCAGACAGTTCTTGGATGGGCAAGGTTTGGGTCAATAATTCATCCTTAAGTCTCTGTGAAATAGCATTCGTATATCTTTCTTGGCCATTCAGCATTTCAAAGGATGATTAGGTGTCTACAATTTAATGTCAGTAAGCTGAATTTTTAACCTGATATCAAGTACAAACGTGAATTTAGTTTTCTGGCTTTCTTAAAATATTTTACTTTTTAGATGCATAGAGAGTTTGAAGTAAACATCCTATTAACAGTTCATGGTTATTGCCCTCCAGACGATCTGATTGACTCTGTAATCAAGAATATGGGGGAAGCGTTAATGCGGAAGACGGTAGAAGCGCTGAAGGAAGCCATTCAGATTGGGAAAGAAATAAATTTGTATCCTGAAGATATAGAGGTTGGTATTTGCTCGCATTCCCAACTAAGTTTCTTAATAATTTTTCATTCGATTGAATTACTATTTTAGTAGTTGGATTACACTTTTTGTTTTTTATGGATCAGGTTATTCTTTTATTGGTGAAAATTTCTGCGCTTCGTTTCCTTTCAAAGCCGTTTTATTGAACTATGGGTTTACTGTATTTGAAAGGCAATTACGGAATCAAGCATGCAATGTGCTTCGTTGATTTCAGTATCTGCAAAAAGATCCTTCTGCGCCGGAAAGAATCTTTTATTTTACTCTGCCGCGAGTAATGGAGAAATTTCTTGGAACAGTTTTTTATTATTTACGCCAACAGCTTAGTATGTATGCAGTTCCAGTTGTGGACTCCACTGGTTTTAGATCGTATCAGTCCGAATTTGACCCGTTTGCGTCAGATGAGAAGAAAGTTTTTTATGCTCTTAACGACAAAGCAGGTAGTTTTTTTTATTGTTGCTCGAGGACTGTCTTTACGTTACGAGCTTATCTTTCTACTATTTCTTAATTTCTAGGTCTCGGATGTATACAATTGCGTTTAGTTTCACCTGATGGAACTGTAAAAAGCAATTTGGAATATGCACGTTTCAATAAGGATGCGTTCTCCCAGTTGAGTCCCGTTTGGAATATGTCACAAATAGGCCTTAAAGCTTTCTTAGCTAGACTAACACATTCGCGGAACGTGTCTTCTCTCCCAATCCAGGAATCTTCTTGCGAAAAATATCCTGCGAGTAAACTCCAGTTTTTTTCGGTTTCTGGAGGATCTTTCCGTTTTCAAGTTTTGTTCAGAAAACCACGTACTGTAACAAAAAAATTTTCGGATGCAGAATTTTGTTATCCTCCTCATTATTTTGTATATTTAGGGGCTGATTTTTCGTCGTTAGCTCAGTTTGTACTGTGGGTTGCAGGAGGTACGGAGCAAAGTTTGGTCTCGCTCCAGTCTATCTGTAGGCTGGTCGTTAATCAGGCAAGTAACCTTTAAAAAGTTTCATCAGGGCAGTAACTGGATGTAACGTTCTGCTTGTAGGCACTTTGTGATATGATAACAGAGTTTGGACTGTTTGGGAAAATTATAGTTGAGTATAGCGCACCTCCTAGCCCTGGACCTGCACCTGTTGGATTCCGTGAAGAACGAAGATCTGGGGATAATGCGTAAAATTTCTTCAAAATAGATTTATTACCAATACCGGAGTAAAACGTTAAAAAAAGGAATTATTTTTTGTTGTTTATTTTGGATGGATATTTGAAAGTTAGTGTTCTTCAGACGACGTCCATCTGGTGAAACGACAATTTCTCTTCTGTCGAACGCGAGGACATCGTTCTCGAATGTCAGGTCCTCATCTAGCAATCCTCGTATTTCAACTACTAGCTCTCGGTCACAGTCTTCGCAGCCTGACTTCAATGGGAAGCCATTATTCAATCCTTTAATTCGTCGTCTTTCACAAAACAGCATTATATACGAACCTTCCTTAGAAGGTTGTTCTTCGTTTTTTAGAGTTATTTGATTTGTCAATCTGTTTATTTTGGTCGCTTTTGTCACAAGGCTTTTAAGATATCGCACTCAAACAAGAACGAACTTCCTCCTTTTATATTACTGCAAAATTCAACGCGATTGCTGCTGATTGGTTTGATTATGTATTGGCTGAACTGAAGTCAAAGAAAGAGGATCAGTATTCGTTGAAAAAGCATTCCTTTAGAATGGATAGTGATTACGCGGCTCGAAAAGTAAGTAACTGATTCTTCGTTTTTTAATCATGCTAACAACATTTTTTCATAATAAGTTTGTTTCTAGGATATTTTGTTAGATTAAGATTTTGTTTTAGTAGTGACATACAACTGGTTCTAATAGCATTTTTTTCAAGATTATTCAAGTGGTTGAAAGAAGGTTGGCTGCTGTTTTATCGACGGAAACGGTAACTGTTTTTGTAGCTGACCCGAAAGGCACTAAACGACTGGCCTCTATCGAAAACACTGACGAGTTGTTCAAACGAGTTGATGTGAGTTACTAGGACTATATAAAATGTAAGGCAGATAAACAGTAAAAAATTGTAGGGGAAGGCAGTTTGTTGTATTTTTTATGCTTGTTTCGATATTAAACTTTCAGCTTGATGTTGGTCGAGTCCAGTCGAATGATAGAAAAATTACTGCTAGTGGACAGCAAGAACCTCGAAATGCCAAAATGGCGTTGTTAGCATATAATCCTGACTTTGATGAGGCTATGCTTGATTACGGAGCAGATGTAAGCAAAAACGAAGATGTTGCTGTATCGCTTTTGGAGCGAGAGAAAGGTTTTTTGCTTTGTTCATAAGTTCTGCTGGGTATGACATATATGAACGATCTTTTATTTTTCTTCTACTCAGAGTATTAATTTCTGCTGGTTTTTATTTATCATTGTCTTTTTAATCAAATTTTTTTAGATAATAAAATCCACAGGTTCAAATTTAGTTTACGCCCTTTTGTTCCTCGACGGCGATTGCTCTATATGATTTTTAGTGGGGATGAGGTAACAAATTTATTAGAATTTTACTATGGCTATTTTTAAAAACTTGTTTTTTTTTTCAGTAGGACAAAATAATATCTTTCTTGGTTTAGTGCGACCTATACATCTACAATTATGCTTCATCGAAGGCAGAAGAAGTATATAAAGTAGTTGCAACTGCTGCATTTTGGCTCAATGGACGTTCCTATCTTATTCGCGAGATTGCACTTGATAAAATGGGCATAACACATTTACATCAGACGTTCCAGATGGTGATGGATCCATCATTATTCACTGAATTAAAATCTCTGCATGAGGAGGATGAGGGAACAAACGGACCCAATTACGAAAAGGCACTTTTGTGGCTAAATGCAAAGGCTTTGACGAAATATTCTTTTCCCGATGAAGATGATCCACTTTTTGTTAAAACGTATTTTTTTATTACAGAAAAAATTTAGTAGCAATTTTTTTGTCGTTGTCTTCAGGATTATCGGCTTACCGCTCTAGTTTTAAAATTGCTTCATTATTTTAGTTTCCGTGATCATTGTGACTCAACTTTGGAAGCTCAGTTGCGAATGAAGCTTTATACATATTTCCAGTGTCCTAATTCTTATCTACTAATGCTTAAGTATTACAAGGAACAGTGTAAACAGATGGTGGATTTGGAATATGATGTATTTTTTAAATCTTCTTATACAGATTCCTGCTTTTAATTATAGTTTGTAGCTTTAAATTCATTGTTTTGATTGTTGAAACCAGCGTTACGAAAGATTTTTCTTGAATGTCTTATTATTTTTTTTTATAAAATTACAGTACGGCAAGTTCTTTTATATGTTTTTAAGGTGGATGGGTTGCTGAAAACTCATGATTGCTTTGATAAGTTGAATCAAGCAATACATTCTGGTTGCGCAGAAATTGCGGAAAAGGATTTATTAGAGTTGATTGAGAGAAGTCGTGAGGTCCACTATGAAAGAGCGCCAATATTGTTTTATCCAAAGTGGAGATCTTGCCTTGCACCAGTTCGTATTGGCGCTAAAGGAACTGTCGAGCTACCGTACTTTTTTATTTTACTTTAAAGAAAATTTATGCGGAAATTTTTTTGTTCAACATGAAAAAAACAAGAATTAAGAATTTTGCGCTTTAGTGCACTTTATTAGATTTAGCTGTTGATTTTAGTGGTCCACCGAAATCTGCAGATTTTTCTAAGATGGTGCAACATTCATTCTTTTCCTCGGTGCCATCATTCGTCTCATCCAAACCACCGACTCCCACTTCTTCAAAACCTATTACGCCTTTGCAGTTTTCAAAAACGGTGAGCTCTGAGCTTTTCTGACAGTGTTTTTAATATTGATTCATTGTCTCTCCTTGTCCGACAGTCTCCTTTGAAACTTGTCTCAATCAAAAAATTTACCGTTTTTGCTTTAAAACACTCATTTAAGGGAAGACCTATGAGATACAGTTCAGCTTTTGAGTCTGTTTCTTCTTTGCTTCGCGAAACTCCTGATCCTTTTATTATAAAATTGGAATTTATGCTGGTTGAGGTATGGCATCATTCGCTTACGATTTTTATTTGGATTATGTATTTTCTGATTTTAGAAGAAGGTATAACTATGTGGTAATATGTCAAGATATACACTATCAGTAATGATAACATACAAAATATTTAAATTTAGGATTATGTGAAATATTTGGAATCTTTGGGACTCTTGTGGTTAAATGTAATAAACGTATGCAGTCACAGCAAAGAGATGAATTATTACTTTGCTCGTTACAATCCTGAGGTAAATCTGACTAGTTTTTAAATTTTTTATAACACCTGAATTTCATCATCTCATTTACAACACGCTTCAGCTCTATTTTGTCTCTGAACTTCTTCACTATTTCTTTCAAAAGTTTCTCCTTAAAGATGTTATTGTTTTGAGTTCTTACAGAAAACACGCAGATCTCCTAATGTTTGGCTCTGCAAAGCTTTGAAGGCTGGAATTATTTTCATCAACTTATCTTTCTCTAAACCTCACTTCAGGTTTGGTCGCAAAATTCCTTCTCAAGATGACTTTTCTTGTATAAGCAAACTTAATAAATATCGTAACTTAGATTTCACGTGCTGTGTTATGTTTACAGTGTTCGTGTGCTACTTTGGAATGAGTCTCAGCAGCATCATTCTGTTAAGGGAGCTTCGTATTGCGAAATTAATAAGGAAGATGAAGAACTTGCAGGATTGGAGAAAGACTTAATTGTATCGTTGCTGCACGTGCAGTCATATGTTTATGACTTTCATTTACGCATGATAGGAAAGTATCTTGTAGGTGGGACGGAGGTAGATATTTCATGGTGTTTTCGACTTACCGAAAAAAAAGCTTTTATTTTAAAAATTGTTTTCTGTCAAAATTTGAATTTCTTGCAACAAGTAATGCTTTCGTTTTTTTTTAATCACTTGGTGTTTTGAACTATACATGACCTACTATTGGCTGACTGTTTTTTCTACTGGGATTTAAAAACTTTATAGATGTTTAAATTGCTTTAAAAATGTAGGGTAAGTTGATATACGTTATCATAAAATATACTTATGTCATTGGTAAGTTGTGTACAGGTACTTTTTGATCCTGGTTACGACACGCATTCTCTGTTGGTCAACTTCCTCTATTGTTACAAGGGCAGACCTCATAAGTCACGGAACGGTGTTTTAGAAGGAACTGTAAGTCGGTTTAATTGCTCATTTTCTGTATTTTTCAATTTGCATTTTTGACCTGCAGTGCCAGTAATTCCTTGAAAAGATTTATCAGCCAAATGCACTACAAGGGTTTAATGCCTTTGCTTATTCTTTAACTGTTTTACCAGCTTGAAGTCACTGATTTGCCTGTTGATCAAACGATGGTATGGAATTACTTGTTAGCAGACAATGACAGATCGCGCAGGGTCGCGGCATTGAGGACCGGTTCAGATTCACTTATACAATATATGATAATTTGGGAAGTTGCAAAGGTGGTATCTTTTTCCAAACTTTTTGTCTCATGCCTATCATGTACTCTTCTGTTGATAATTAAATTTATTTGTTCTATTATAGGAAATTTTTCATATTCCTTATAAAATTTTTAAAATGTGTCTGCAAGATGTATCAGTGAAGTCCAGAAACTCTTTGAAATTGTGCTTGTATACAATTATTGTTTCCAGTGAAAAAAGTAAGAGGTTTTGAACATATCTGCATTTTTTTTTTTAATTTTCAGTATTCGGATACTAAATTTTTTTGCTTAATTTGCTTAAAAAACCTGTTCAGCTTCATTTTGGACTTTTATTTCTTTACTGTTGAAATCTGCAAACGCTTTTCTTTCTAGCAAGCCCTTTCGTAGACTTTAGTACAAGAATGGCGGGGAGAAGAGTGTTGAAGAGGAAAGTGCCAGGTCACCTGTTTCGTGGAAAAACAGTGAGCAAAAAAATGCGGAAAAGGTTTCAGTTGTTTTTACTTTTTGACTATCTGTAGAAAACCTTATAATTTTAACTGACCAGTTCCTGATTTTAGTCTTTTATTCAGTTGCTCTTAGTATTGCTTGTTTTTGGAGCACTTTTTTGCAAGAAATTACGTAACTTAATTAGTTTATTCTTAGTTTTCATCACTGATGTTACTTGCTCTCAAAAAATCTGTTCTGTTAGAAGTGTTGGTTTGTTTTCAAAAATGGAATTTTATTACACAAACACCATTAAACTCGGAATTGACTCTCTTCGGTTTCTACTAAGTTTATCGTTATGTCTCTTTTTTAGACTAGATTCTTTAAAGTCGCCACTTTTGAGCAACTTCGGGGATTTTTCTGTCGAGGCTTTGAACTATGAAAAACTCTTTGTTGACTTGCAAAAGAGTGGGTGTTTTCCACTTTCTCTTTGCTGTTTAATCAGTCACTTGTCACCAAACTGCAGTGAAAATTTTATTAAATTCTCTTTTTCAGGTTTAAAGAAGCCTTTTATTACCCACAGTAACATTGAAGGATTACTCATGCAGGATAAATTCTGGCAAAAAATTGCTGTTCAGAGGAGTCGACCATACAAACATCACGCTCAAAGTGTTGCAGAAGACTTTATCAGGAATAATGATGGTATCTTGATTTAACTCATTAAGCGGCATTTTAAGTGACTTGAGGGTATGTGAAGAAAATTTGTCAGTTTCACTTCGTTCTTAGCAATCAAAACTTGAGTGCAATATTTTTTTGTGAGGCTATTAAAAAATACACTTTTGATTCTCATTAGTTAGCTGTTACAGTCTCAAGTTTGCCGAAGCACAAGAGCGTTGTACCGAAGCGTGTAAAACGTTTGAAAAGATTAGCACTTCAAAGTGTACGAGCGTCAAGGCAATTTTCTCTACGAAAACGTCATCTTCTAGCAACTAAGAGGCTGCCAAGCACCAAAAAACAGCATTCAAAGATAACCAAAGATTCTGCAGCCTCGTCTGTTGAGCCACGTAAACCAAATCGTGATATTAAACGCTTACGACTTAGTTCTGAACTCTTTCAATTTAATAACCGGAACAAATTCGGTCCGCATGTTGAAAGAGGAATTTTTGTAAATTATCTCTGTCCTCGAGAGCAACATTTACAGATGCAGTTAGAGAATCAGTTCAAAACGTTTAGTAAGGAGTTGCTTCGTCTTATTGAAAATGCTAGTTGGCAGTGCAGGCGTGACAAGGTCATCTTTTTAAACATTTGTTTTGAATCAGTAATTAAGAGTCTCGATAACTAATAGAAGCTACTAGAAACTGGAAGATTAATTTTTTGAGCGTGAAGTACGATTTTTGCATGTTGTTTTAAGTAGAGCACTGAACTGTACCGAGTGGTTGTGGTGTTTTACAAATTAATAGCTTAATTATTACCGTAGGTTTTGCAGCTTTGGGTGGAGATGTTTACTCCGGCATCCCTCTCTCCAGTGTCCGGCTTTTCAATAGAAAAAACGCCCAAAATTATCAATCAACTTCAACCTGAATTGCGCCAGGTGTACTCGGCAGCTATTAGTACTACAGATGTTGACGAATTAATGAGCTATGCATCGGTAGTACCGTTATCAAAAATTGACCCTAATTTCGAAAAACTCTCAGTGGATTTTCTAGCTTTTCCATTCTTCTCGGCTGTTGTTAGGAATTTTGGTGCAGAAAAATGTCGTTTGTTCTGTTCGGATATTAAGAAGGTGGTTTTGCAACTTTTTCAGAATATTTTATGGAAATTATACTATTGCACTGATACTCCTAGTTGATCGCTCGGAAAATTTTTTCAAATAAAAATCGGCCTATTTTAGTCTTTTCCATTTCCAAGAGGTTTAAAATTTTTTGAAACTGAAATGTCTGGAAGTTGTATTAATTCTTGGAAAGTTTTAGCATTTGGTGGTTACTGCGGAAGGTCAGTCTGTTTTCTTGTTCAGCGCTATTGGTAAACATCCGATAGAGATGTATCTCGTTCACAAGGTAAGTTTTTCAATTTTATCACTTATTTTAAATCGGTGTTTTAAGAATTTATTAGTTTTGGTAGCTTATCAGGTTACTGAAGTGGTTTCACTTTTTCAGTTTATTTTTAATTCACTAATATATCTTATATAAAGAGCTTTTCAATAAAGTAACTAAAAGAAGAGATTTTTTTTTATTTTTTGTAAAAATACTTCAATTTTAGACACATATTTTTATTAAAATATTGTGATTTTGGAATTTTATTGGTCTATTTATTGCTGAAAACTGTGTAACAATTTTTTTCACCTACTGTAATGGACTTTACAGTTACTATTTATGTATAAAAGATTATTTTCTTATATTAATTTTTTATTGCACCAGTATCTTTTGTGTCATTTGCGCAGTAAATTGTTTCTTAGTGAAAAAAGATTATATTCGTTCCTATTTTCAGTATTGTCTCTGTATTTAATCTTTTCCCTTTCGTTGTTTTGATTTTCACTGTTACGATAAATCATATAGCATTGATTTGAAATCCTCCAAGACTATTCTGAATGCAACGTTTACCGATAATAATTTTAGTTTCTTTTGGGGCAGACTACAATCACCGAAGCATTATTTTTCGGAAGTGAAGTTGTTTGTTTCATATAAAAACTGAAAGAATTACAGGCATTTGTAATGGACTTGAGCAAAAGTTATTTTGGTGCTCTTTCGCATAAGTTATACTGTGTATGGTTTAGAAAACTGAGGATGCTCAGCGAGCGGTACACGGCTCCAAGGTGCTCGATGCGGTGCTAGCGTCTCAATTGGACGAAGTTTTGAGAGTAGTTGCATCTCATTGTTGGTTGGATTTGACTGCAACGCCTATAATCGGTAAAGTCAGATAGCTGATGATGGTGAAGGATAGAGGACATTTTGGATGGTCTTTTCTTATGTGCTTTTTTACACTTCAATTAATCCAACGAGTAACCGCGTTGTCATTTTTTTTTTTTTGAAGCTGATTGTATTGCTAAATGGTTTTTTTCTTTCATTGTTTACACAGTTTCGCAGTTGACATCTTAAAAGTTTGTTAATACATTATGGTGCTATTAATACTATAATTTAAGCGTCTTATACCTCAATTTTAACTTTGTTTTTGAAACTAGGTATGCTACTATAAATCTAAGGTATGAAGACAAGGATTCAGCAATCTTTAGACGGTGATCAGAAATTTTTTTCTATTAATTTTTTGTACAATACCAAAATTTTCTTACCGTTTTGAAAATCTCTTTTAGTTTCTCTTTCTCTGCCAAATTTTTTTGGTGCTTTTGCTTTTTGTTGTTTTTTTTGTAGCGAATTTATTAAACGCTTATAAATTTTAATAATTTTTAAATTTCTTTGTTTTTTTTCTTAAATTTTCTTCTGATGTTTTGCGGTTATTTTTTGTTCATTTTTTTTGACAAATCCCAGAGACTTTTTAACCATAGTTGAAACTTCTTGTTGGCTATGTTTGCTTTATAGTGCTAATATTTTTTGACATAATTTTTTGATTCATTGCTGTCCTCTCTTTATAAGGTTCCTCTTTAATTTTGTCTTTTTTTTTTCTGCAGTTAGTTTGAATTGAACGTCTTTGGTGGCTCCGTATTACAGAAATTTAAACAAAAGGATTTGTTTTTCTATTGTTATGATTGAAGTTAAGGGGAGTGGACAAAAGAAAAGTGGTTAGAGGCAGCGATCGTGATTTGATGTGTTATTGTTTACCCGAAGTTAGAAGTGCCGAAAATTTCTGATGAGAGTCGACGGCTGAAATTTTTTTTTGTTTTATTTTCTTTGATTATTCTCGGTAATTACGAGTGTTTTGAGAAGTTCCCACTTTTGTTTTCTCACTGACTTTTTTGTTGGGCTCTGGGAGTAGCAGTAACAACACGGAGCTATAGCAAATGAAACTGTCCAACTTCTGATTTCTCTTGTTTTTTCCTTCTACGTTATCGTCTTTCTCCTTTTCTTTCTTTTATTATTATAATCGTTTTTTTTTTATTGTTGAAATATGTTGACAAGTTTATATTAAATCACATAATTTTGAAAATCGGTGCCAAAAAAAGCACAAGTTGTATATCGTCATTGCTTGACTGCTTAATTTTTTGAGTTACTGGGTAGAGATTGATGAATTTGTGGTGATTAGTTAAATTGTATCGGGTTGATCTATTTGATTACCGTATTTTAGTTTTGTTATCAAATTTCATCCTCTTTGTTTTTCTGGATAAAATTTAGGCTTTATTGTTTATCGAATTGGATGGGTAAAGAAACTATAGTAAAACAAAAAGTGCAAAGCCAAAAGAGTTGGGAAATCAAAATGAATCTATGCAATTAAGCCAATCTAATTGGATAAATTAGTTTCATTTGCTTTTGAATCAAAATGTATTAACTTGTTTCTTCTTTTTTGATGTTTGTTTCATTTGTATTTCATTAATTCATTAAGTTTTTTGTTGTTAATGCTTATATTTTTGGTTTCTCAATTTGTTCTTGTCATTTGTTTTATTTTTATCTTCTATCTTTTAGGCATGGTGTCGTCGATTATCTTCATTAGTTTATTTATTTATTTTTTGCATGTTTTTGTCTATTTTATTCTTCAAATTTTCTTTCTTGAACATTAGCAAATCTTGTTACAGCTACAAAAATATTATTGTCGCTTAACAGTAACTGATCTACCTCATCAGTTCGCCTTGAAGTTGGTCGCCTTTATTTCTGTTTTAAAAAATTCAATAATTATAATGATACAAATTGGTATGCTCAAGCGAAAAAAAAAAAAAAGAGGTGAAAATGCTCATAGTCATTTGTTGACTGTTGTATAAAATTTGTTTCTAAATTTTTTGCTGTTTTTTTTTGTTCTTTCTCTTTTTGTCTCGTCCTGTTTTATTTTATTTGTTTGGCTTGCTTGGATGCTAAAAGATAAAAAAAAAATTGGAACTTTTTTTTGGGTTGTATTCGTACAGAATCGTATTTTGAATATGTGTCAAAAGGTATGCCCGCTGCTAGTCAAGGGAGAGGTGATGATAATCCGATGAGAATTTGCTAAGTATGGTGATAAACTGTGGAGTTGTGGTAAAATCTGTAATGGATTTGGAAAATATGGACCACTGTCAAGAAAAAATCGAAACGGTACTGAATGTGAGTCAAAAATTTTTTTTTTTTTTTTTGGAAGGGAGGAGAGTATGAAATTGTTGAATGGTCAAATTGTACAAACTGAATTTGCATTATGGTTATTGGCATTGATCAAAGCAACAAATACATACGGTCCACAGTGTTTGGTGTTTTGTCGTGGATTTGGTTACATTTTAATGATGGGACAGTTTAATTCAGTTGGCTACCAGCGAAACTAAGGGCTGCTCGATTTGTACAAATTGTTAAAAATAAAAAGGTTTAATGAAAGTTGTTAATGTAATTTGACAACTTTCTTTTTTTTTTTTTAATTTTTAATTAAATGAAGTTATTTGTTGAATTTAAAATTACAATAATCTTTTGTAAAGAAAAATCTGGTTTCAATTAGAAAATAAACTTGCAAACTTTTGTAACAACTGTATTTTTGCTAATTTAAAAATTTTTTGATTCTATAAACCAAACAGAAACGTGATTAAATATGTTGTTTAATGTTTTGAACAGTGCTGTAATTTTAACAGTAAAATTTGAAGTTTGATTAGCAAATTTTTACTGTTGACATTGCTCTTAGTTATTCAACTGATTCAGCTAAGACAGTTTGAGGTTTTAGGTGGTGTTGAATGTTGATTTCTGAATGATGCCTATACATTAAAAAGAAATTGGTTCTTTTTTTTTTTTTTCTTGCGTTATCGTCAGATTATCGTTGCAGCATAGTTGATGATCGGTATTCTGAGGTATGAAGGTGGTTAAAATTTAACTTGCTCAAACGGATTAAGTCTTACTTGTGTGTCGACTAAAACTGCATAGACTTCAATGAAGAGCATAGCAGTTACCGGCATTAAAACACTGATTAGTGTCCAAAGGTTACAGATTAAAATGGGAAAAAAAAATAATTTTTTTCTGCCAATTGCTAATGTAAAAAAGATTTTTTTCTTAATTACTTTTTCTTGTTCACTCTTTTGAAGGAGAAAAAAAAAAATTGAAGTTTATTATTTGTTTTAACGAAAGGCTGTTTATAATCGGTGAGTTATACGTTGCGTATAAATATGACGCTAAACAATAGTCGTCAACGGTTTATAGATGGAGACAAAGCGGTTAAAACTTTTTAAGAACATAAATTTGAAAAAAGTATTTTTTTATTTTGAAAAGAAAAGAAAATTTTTCTATATATTTTGTTTAATTTGCAAAAAAAAAAAAGAAGAAAAAAAAAACAGAACAAAGAAGTTAGTTAAAAAAGTTCAAATTATTAAAAGGTTACCAAATGTCTGCAGAATCGCAAAAATGCTGTTGTATGCAAATTTTACAGTATAAAACAACAGCGTGAATTACTGTATCAAATTTCAATGTTGTCAACATATCTAACTGTTCTTCAGTTTCAACGTGTTAGCCATCAATCTATTCAATAAACTTATTGTTGCCTTGTTGGCTATCTATGTATTATTTTCGAAAAAATTTCAAAAAAAAACCTTTTTTTATGCTTTTTTTTTTTTGGTGTAAAATAGAAGAAAGTTTCAGTAATTGATGGTTAGCAGCAAAAAAATAAGAAAAAAACTTAGAATTTATCTATTTATTTTTCTTTATTTTTGCTTGTTGTTATTTCAATTATAATATCATTGAAATCATCATAGAAAAATAAAATTTCCAAAAAGAAAAACAAAGGGAGAAAAAACAATTGAATGATGATTATCGTTATTCGTTGACGATAGCCGCAGATGTTGTTCATCATTGTTGAATCGGAGTTAAACCTCGACTGCATTGCAGTCATCATCTCATCGTTGTCGCTGTCATCGTTGTCGTCGTCGTCGTCGTCGTCGTCGTCGTCGTCGTCGTCGTCGTTGTTGCCGTTGTCGTTGTCGCTATAGTCGTGTAGTCATAATTGTCACCATCGCTGACGTCGATACTGGTCGTCGTTGCCGTTGTCGTTGTCGTTCGTCCCAGTTATCGTCGAGCTTTTTCATTGTCTCGTTGGAACAGCTGTGTGTTGTGTCTTAAAAATGTGTTCGTTTACTACCTGGGCCTACCAAATGTATTCATCATCTGTATTATTATTATTATTATTGTTGATATTTATGTTGTTGTGTCGCCGAGTTCTAACGTTAATCGTCTATTATTGCTTTTGCTCCAGTTTTGTAGTAGTAGCAGCTGTTGTTTAGTATTAGTATTCGTAATAGTAGTAGTAGTAGTAGTAGTAGCAGAAGCAGCAGTAGCAATTGGGCAACGTAGTAGTGGTGAGTGTTAGTGGTTGCACTGTTGACAGTCATTCTTTGTTGTTATTTTTGGGGTGTTGTCAATTTCTATTATTTTATTTAGCGGTCATTTATCTCACCTTTTTGACTGACTTTTATTTGACAGAATCTTTTTTTTTTTTTTTTTTTTTTTTTTT
>UXUI01008774.1:10328-20896 GCA_900576705.1 Enterobius vermicularis
TGTTAAGTAAAAAATAAAACCGACTTTGTACGAGGAAATGTCAGTTTTTGCTTGAAATGTGACTCAAGAATGCTGATTTTGTTTGGGATTGCATTTACGAGAGTATCGCTTAGTTGGAATGGTGTGAAAGGGTATTAAAAAGAGGTTTTTAACATTGAAAGTTACAACCTTCACAATTTTTTGCAGGGCAGACTTCTTGTGACATTAGTGGTCTTTCGCATTCATAATGAAATTTGAACTATCATAGAGTAGACTAGTAGTACGGTTGTACAAAAATAAATTGCTTTAAATGTTTCTTTCATCGTCATCACTTTGAGTTTAAAAGTTAGTTTATGATTATTAACTACTCTATCCGCAGTGAACTTGTATCGGAGCCATTTGTTAGGATTTGCAATGTTTCTTAAAAAGGATATTGTCTAGAAAGTGTTAGTCAGTATCTAAATTTAAGCCGTTCTACTGCTTAACTTCTTTAGTTTCTCAACGGTAACCGAGTCTACTATTAGGTCATTTTAGTAGGCTTTAGTTATTGCTGCTACGCTGCAGTTTCGAGGTTTAAGCAACAAATAATAAGCAGTAGAATCATCAATTCTCTCGTTACTTTTAGACACAATAGAAATAATCATTGAATAAATTGAACTCAATAAAAACTTGGTGAAGCTTTGGATAGATTTCGATTATCAAATGCTTGAATAATATAAACCTCAAAGACATTAAAACCATTATCATACATCAATTTTTAGCTAAAAATGTTTCTTAGTAGGCTCAATATTTTATACAACAACAGCATTGTACTTCTGATTGTAATTTCAGTTGTTTTTCAAACTCCATTTTCTTTACAGAATGGCATACTATAGCATTAAAATTTTTCATAAGAGTATTGTCATCGTAAACAGCTGTAGTGGAGAAGGAAGACAGTTCACGTGTCTCATTCCCCAGCTAAGTTTAATCATATCAATATGACAACTTTCGCAATAAATTTGAATGCTGGTTTATAAATATTGTTTTGTTTTTAAGCAATGTGCCAACAATATTCGATACTCTTTAGAATTTCTGTCAATTTGTATTATCAGAAAACAAGTCGATAACTGAATCTTTTATATTAAAGTTGACTTTTTGAATAATGTACATGAAGTTATGCAAAAAAATTTTCTTGTGTAAAAGCAAACTGATTAGGTTTTTCGTGTTATCCTTAAGCCGCATATGTGGGAACGTTGACAGATGACTGAGCACCAAAGAAGGACTGTTAGAAATGAATAAACTGTATAAATGAGTCAGTGGGTTATTGAAATGTTAAAAAAATTTTGTGAAGTATATTACCATTTATTATTGATATGACAAGCCTACGAAATTTTGCAGCAGAATCAGGCTCAGGAGCAGATCGTTAAGCAACCTTTCCGACGAGATCTTCAACAACGAATGTCTCCACCTCCAGGCCCCCCTCCTGCACCCCCCCCTCCTCCACCCCCTGTACTCTCATCCGTAAGTTTTGTTTTTTAAATTTTTAGCAAAAAAACTATTTATTTTAGCTTTTAAAATAAATGTCTTTTTTAGACGTCGGTTTTACCATCTAGCAGGTGGACATCATCCTATAGTGAGCGAGAAGTCCGCACTACCGTACCTGGTATAGAATATTATAGTAATTACTTGTAATAAAAGTTTAAATTCTGATTGGAAACAAAAGTGAAAGTGAGCTGATTGACATTGTCTGCATTGACATTGCTTATTTAGTAAAAGTTTCAAATTTTTACTTACAGAAGTTCTATTTAGAATTTAATAAGAAAAAAAATGTTGAATTTTTTAATAA
This sequence comes from Enterobius vermicularis, assembly GCA_900576705.1. Classification (NCBI taxonomy): domain Eukaryota; kingdom Metazoa; phylum Nematoda; class Chromadorea; order Rhabditida; family Oxyuridae; genus Enterobius; species Enterobius vermicularis. The sequence goes on from UXUI01008774.1 coordinate 12,133, forward strand.
TTTGGCGATTAGTTTAATTACTGCTTTTTAAATCAAAAAATTATGTTAATATAAAACACTTTTTAACTTTTTTTGAAGTTTAATAGAAAAAATGTATTACTGTAAAGTGACTGCTGCTAACAGCGTGGTTTCTAATTTGAAATTAATACTTGTTAGAATTAGAGTATCTATTTTTTTATGTCTAACATCTTTCAAACATCGTATGGCACTTCTGCAAAAAACTTTTTAACTACCGCATTTTTGAGACTTTTAAGTAAATTTTAAAACTAGTTAGCCAACAGAACAGTATTCTTTCGATTAATTTAACTATTTTTTTAAAAATTTTTTTGTTATGTGCTACACTTTTTTTTAGCCAAAATGATTTTACAGATTCAGCATTTTTAAACTAAAAAACTTCGCCCGCGACAGCTGTTTAGCTATACCGGATTGCTTTTATGATGTTCGCTGGAGATGCTCTAGCATTGATAAAGTTTTAGTTAAGCACTAGAATGAAGCCAAAGAATAAAAGTGAGATATACAAAATGCATAATAGTTTTTATCAGCGGTCTGAGGTTTTTGAAGGGCTAGAGGATTGGTTAAACAACACTAAATTACAGTTGCTTTAGAAACTTGGAAAAGTTCAGTACTGACTCTCTTTAAACTTAATGCAAAATATTTGTGCTTATTGGGAGAGACCTTTTTTTCTACTTTGACTCTAATCACCTGACAGCTTTACTAGCGTATAAAAAACTCCTTAGGAAGAACAAAGACCAAATAACTTATGCTAGCTTAAGTAATTTTACTTAAATGCTGTGTCCTTATCTAAACTGGTAACTGCCAAACTGTCACGGTTAGGTTTTTCAAGAAAAATTTGCATTTTAGTTTTGTGTAGTATTCAATGCATTACGTATGGGTGTATGAAACTTTGAAACACATTTATGGTGTTTTTGGAGTTGTTCAGCAGCAAACGTTTTCACTGAACTTGATGTTTGAATTGTTTTTCATGGTACTATATTTCTGTAAACTAGAAGAGGATTAACTGTTATGAGCAGTTTTTTATTTAATTTTTTATTTGATACTTGTTTACTTGTAGCGCCGTCCCAGTCCCCCGCTCCCGGGTTGGACGCTCAGACATTACAGGTAGCTTTTCACGTTTTTATTATACATTTAACTTTTTGTATTATCACATAGATATTTTTAGGTTTATCACAGTTTTTTGTTATGTTAATTCTGTCAATACTTTCTGTTTAATTGCTCTTTCTTAATATAAAGTTTAAAATTATAACTATTGCCAAATTGCACCTGAACACATGTTAGCTTTTTTTGCTTACCAAATTACATCCTCTTTTTGTATGAACCCTTAGGATCTTTGACAGAAAGGAGATCAACAAAAATACTGTGTAATATTGAAAAGAAAAAGCTTTGTCTGAATTTATTGAGACATTATTTTGTAGTGGTGAATGATAAAATCAGTCTTATATCTAAAAAGCATATTAGCAGCAGAACTTTTTGTAAAAAATAGCAATAAATGAATTCATTCCACGTTAATTTACGATTTTAAACTAAGAAAGAAAACAAATTTTTTTCTAGATCAACAACACTCATTTATTTTCAAACAAATTTTGAGTAGAGCAATTTAAAAACATTTTTGTGTTTTAAACCAATTGCTTTAAATGCTTCTTCTCGCAGCTGATATAATAATGTTCGCATCAATGACACTGCATATATCATTTGATAAAGCATATTTTCATGTTTCTAATTCTGCTTTTCTGCCAAAACCAAAGTGATCATCGGCAAATTTTTTTACCCAAATATTTTAAGTTTTAAATGGAGTCAGGTTTAAAACATCGTAAAAGTCCCCAAAATCAAATGGTTTGAGCGAATTTCTAGCAGCACTTTTGGAAACCTATTAACAGCGATGATCTGGGTTTCTTTTGCAGCACGCTGCCGCTGGTCTACGCAAGACCCAGTACAGTAGATCGCTACGCGTCGACCAGCCCGGTGTACCCGATGGATATGTGGAGTCAGAGGATGTACGATTGCCTGGACGATATTGGACGAACAGTACGTTCGATGAGGCGTTGGAATCAAATAAAACCAGAAAAGCGGTATGCTAGCAAACTGTTCCTGTGTTTTAGATGCTAAACTAAGCTGAAAATAAGCAAACGAGCACAAAAATGCATATTTTGGTTCTGCTGTACGAATCGTCTTGGCAGGCATTTGTAGACTGAAGACCCTTACATAAAACAAAATGCTTGTTTTCAATTTGTTTCTAGAAATGCACCGATGACTCATCGGGCAAAATAGGCTTAAAATTGTTTTCAAACTTGCTATTCAGATGCTGTGAAGATCTTTTGTCTTTGAAGCAACATTATTACCAGAATTTTTCAAGAATTCCCAGCCGTTGCATATACTAACCAGTTTACAGCTATAAAATTTTTTTCAGTTTCATGCTCCGTCCTATGGTACCCGTGACACTATGCCGGTCAGCAACTACAGTCGATATTCCGATTCGGTATACTTATCTTTCTTTTCCCTTTTTCCGTGCTCTGTTGCGGTCTGCGGCATATTCAAGAGAACTAACCTTCTGCAGCTAATTAAGAGAAAGCTAAAAGATTCTGACTTTTTTAATCACTAAAAATTTACTTGGATTTATATGAGATTTTTTATATGCACAAATAAATAATAATTTACCTATTTCTTCTTCTGATAGTTGACGAAATAATTCAAAAAAGACTTTCTTTATTTTTGTCTTTTGAGAAGGGACTTTAAAGTCGAGATAACCTCCAACGTATGATGGCAGCAAAAAACCAAATATGTGTAAATTACTGTACGCCTTTGACTGCCATTTTTTTGCGATTATACTAAAATAATAAAGTTAACTACGTTTTAATTGCTCATCGCCGGATGTTTAGCTAGCGATTTTATGATCTTTAGAAGCAGTCATAGCAATTAAATAAAAGTAAAAATTATGCGACGAAAGGAGCAAACTGTTTGGATGTAGAACCCAGTAATTATTTCTTTATTACATTTTTAAGTATAATAATTTGCTTAGCAAATACCAGCAATTTTTTGATGGTAAATAATTGACAAATAACCAAGCTTCTTACTTTTCCTGATAAGAAACTAAATGAGTCGGCGAGAAGAAAATAAACATAGTCTTATGCCTTAAAAGACCTTAGCTTTTTTTTTTATCTTTTTTATAAAGAGAATTTATGTTTAAGTATTAAAGATTCTTAATCTTTAATGAACATTAAGATGTAAAATCATAAAACAGCTGAAAATTCTTTGGCGCATAAATTTTTTCACTTGCTATTGCACTGAGAAAGCGAAACGACAACCTTAATCTTTATCAATGACTATTTTTAAATTTTTCTGTCAACTTTTTGAACTGTTGACAGTACCATCAAGAAGTGTCACTTAAACTGCATTTTCCTTTTGTTTCGCGGTAGTTGCATTACCAATTATGGCTGTCAACGACTTGTCTCGTAAGAATGATAAATTATCAAAAAATTCAACATGCACAACAAACATATGCCGAATTAGACATCTTGATTCTTAAAAGAACTTTTATTTTAACACCTTACCAAACGGCCAACTCAGTTCTGGAAAAATAGGTTTTTGCTTATAACTTTTTTAAGCCTATCTAAAAATTGCGCCGTGCAATCCAGCAAGCTGAAAATGGTTAAATTGGAACCTTTTATGCCAGTTTATCCCTTATAGGCTCCGGCGATCACTGTATGTCGGCCACGTTACTTACTATTTGACTGTAGTTTTTTGGTGCTGTCAGTCTTGTGGTCTTACTTGATCTGCCCACGTCATTGAGATTGATTCACTTCAGATTCCTACTGATGTGTTACCGCTGTTCCCAATTCCTGTTAAGCTATTTTTCACAGAGAGAAACTGCACACCAGCTTTTTTACTTGGCACTGTCATTAAGAATTAATAAGAACCTGTTGTGAGAAAGTGTTTAATTTCAGCTTCAGTGGACATTGAAATCTAAACAGAGACAACTGAGTTTGAGGAACACGTAAAAAGTGCTCTCTGCTGCATCCATTATCTTTGAGTTTCTGAATTTTAGTTTTACTTTACTGTTTGCTCCTAAAAAATGTGTTGTACTTCTCCTTTTCAGTTAAATAATAGTAAACCAGAGCGGCCAAAAGAAACAACATCATATTCATCATATTACAACCAGTATTCAACTTATCAACAAAAACGGTCAGCACTTTTTTTTCGCTTATTTTTTCCTCTCCAATTGTTTAGGTGTCATTTAGAATAGCAAGTGATGCTAATTTTTTTTCTTGTAGAAAACGAAAAACTAATGAATGCAAGTGTGACATAAGGAAGCTTTTTTACCTTATGTAAAAAAAAAAGCTCATAAAATGGATTTTTTTTTTTTGTTTTTTTGTTTGTCTGACTGTCTGTCCGCGCTCACGTTCCTTCGTTCGTTTCTATTCATTCATTCACTTTTTGAGAACAACAAAGTTGAATGGACAAAAAAAAACATTCTTTCACCCCGCTAATCACTTAAAGATAAAATTTTGCCTCGTTGTTGCTGTGAAAAACTCAAATTGGGTTAACATTTTCTTGCTGCTCAGCTATTTAAAACTACTCATGTTTTGGGTTTAGAAACAAAGGCTATAAAACAATTGTCTCTGCTTTTTGTCTCACAAACACTTCTCCATTTGAACGTTTCCTCAAATCCAACTGAGTTTTCGCTTCCAGTAGAAATTCAGAAAACTCTACGCACTGCTGTGCTTTGTTATGTTTTGAGCGTCCCGGAGTCTGGAAAGCAACATGATCAGCAGTGAATAGGGCAATAAGAGGCAGTTGGAAACTGAAACAAAATTTCCGCCGTGTTGCTGTTGTTTCTGTCTCTAATATCTAAGATGAAGCAATCGTAATGAAGCCTAAGAAATCTTTTGTCTTCCCCTTGTTGGGTTAAAAAGGAAAAGGACAGAGGGAGAAAATAAATTTTAAGAACAATCTGCGAAGAGCATCAGTTTGAGTTTTCAATGTGTATTTTTAGTCCTTTTATAGTTAAGATCCGTAATTGAGATATACTATGTAAAATAAAACTTTCACTTACTATTCAAATTTAAAAAAACATTCTCAAAGCTTTCTTCTAAAGGAGGGAAAATAAAAAAAGTAGGGCAAATTTGCTGCCTTAGGACATTTGCAGTAGAAAGAATGAGGTAAGGTGAGCAGTCAATAATTAGTAACTTTAATTAAGTAGGATCTTAATAGTGCTTATTTCTTTGTTTTTTTTACCGTAAAGGGTTTCTCATTAGAATTATTTGATGCATAATAATTAATTTGCCACTGTAGATGCTGAGTACTTAAAATTGAAAGATGAACTGAGCCCGTATTCAAGTTTTTTTATTCGTTTGTAATTCGCAAAAAAATGCTTCTGTTAGCGTAAAGATCTCCTTCATAGTTGTTCTAAAACATCAGAAAGAATTTAAAGACAGATTTTTTTCACGAAGTTTAATAAACTTTTCGTTTTAGTAATAGTAATGGTAATGAACCGAAAGACATATCACAACATTACATAACTGACCCGCAAGCAAAAATTCGAGAATACGCTACGCAGACTTCGGCGTACAGTGTACCAGAAAAACCGGCGTCTGAACTTTATGAGGAACATATTCGTAAACAGAATCCTCAATATGGGAAACAAAGCAAGAAACAGGACGATTTTATCAGGGAACTTAGGGATCAAGGTGCCCACCATTAATTATCTTCCTCAGATCTTTACTGCACTAACCGGCTGTTTTGCCTTAGGCAATACTGCCGTTTTCCAGCAACCGTAGTGGTTAGTTACTTTGTTAGAAACGATTACTTGCATCAGTTGCACTACATAATGTACAGTCAAAGAAAGTTAAGGTTTGACACGAACTCAGCGCATTGCAAATCAATTTCAACAGCCGGAAGTCAGGAACATAAAACCGCCGGCGTCTTTTAACAACGTCGTTGAGGTGAATGTCATTAGACGTTCTCAGTGGAACTCAATATGTTTTTTGTTAGTAACTTTTGTTAAGACTACTTGGCAGTAGTGACGTATCGTTATCTTCTTTTGTACTCTTAGAGACATAAAGAGGACTGAGCAAGGCTTATTTGACAAAATTTTGATTAGAATGCTATAGGCTAAGAAAGAATGTTTAATGGTTGTTCGGGTGTTCAGAATGTTTATTCAATTAAGATACTGAAGTAGTCACTAACATCTGCGACCCTTTTGTTGATAACGAACTTTACTGGTGAATAAGGTCTTATTTCATCTGTCTTGTTCAGCAGAAAAATCGTTTGGGCAACGATAAAATTGATGAAATGATACGCGATATGGAATGGAAGATGAAAACAGGATTCAATACTGACAACGAAAGTTAGTTTTTTTTTTTTCTCTTTTTTTCTGTTCTACCTATAGTGTTCTCTTTTTTTTCTATTTTTAACTCCAGTTTGAAGCAACGGAGATGGAAGGTTTCCTAAGACAGTCAGGTATTTTTGAGTAAAAAGAAAGAGTAGTTTGCTTATTTAATACCTCCAAGTTTAAAGAAATTTTAGCAATAACTTTCTGCTGTGATGACTAGCACATTGTTAACCATCTATCCTTTTCGTTAACAGTAACATTTTTCCAGTTTAGTAGAATCCATCCTTACTTGCTACTAACAGTTTTCTAGCAAATTTAGTTTTTAAGATCGCAAACGATTCAAAGAAGGAGTAAGTAATTCTTGAGGAAACATTTCTGAGGTTTTACAAGTAATCCATTCTACCGTTTGATTTATGAGCAGTCCAAACTACATGACTCTTAAAAAATGTGTAACTCCTGCTATGAAGTGTAGGTTTTTAAGGATAATCTTGTAGGAAAGGTCGCAAAAAATAAAAACAGTAAGATGATTAGTTTGAAAACCAAAATTGCTTCTGAAACTCTTCAAGTGTATTATTTTTTGCTACCTGCTGTCTTTGGTTATACTCGATATTGTTTTCTTCATTGCTGGTGGTTAGCGCAGAAGATTTTGAATACCCGTGGTAAAAGCATTTTTACTTTTTGAAACTTATATTTCGTTTTAAAAAAAGACGAAAAAATTTCTTAAAATATGTCAAACAGTTTGGTAGTGAAGTCATTTTTATTAAACAGTAATCAGAGCAATAAGATTAGAGCAACTACATGAATAATTTAAGGAAAGTCGAGAAGCCTTCCAGAACATTAATTTTTTTGCTACTCACACCAGAATCTACATTCTTTAGGCACTAAATGTTTTTTTCTTGTCCAGGCAGCAATCAACTTTTTTTTTGCCTTTCGCAGGATGACTCTTTTTCTTTGTTATTTTTGGGTTTTTTTAGTCCGTCAATAAGCAAAAAAAACTGCTAGGCTGTTAATATTTTCAACGAACATTAATCTTTAACGCACCTTAATTTTTTGGTGCCACCGAAAAAACTGCTTCAAACTGACCGCTGTTTGTCAAGCGAATGCTTTTCTTTGTCTTTCTGAAGGTTCCGATGCACGACTGTATCACGTCGTTGTATGACTAAAAATACCATCACCGCCGTAAAAAAAAAAAAAAAAAAAAGGAAACTGGAAATCGATTTGAACTTATTGCGGTTGGGTTGTAGCTGCCAATTTTTTTTGTAAAAAAAACGATTTCTTTTTTTTTTTTTGTTTTTGTCAGAAAAATTCAAGAATTTTCTCTCGTTCATTACCAAGTAAAACTTGTGTTTCTTTCAAAAAGGGTGAGTCAGTGGAAAGAGATTTTTAAAATACACAGAATACTGAGCATTTTTCTAGGTGGTTAACAACATAGAAAAAACAGTCATGCGTTTTTCTCATCTAAATGCGTTGCTTTACCTTTCCTCTCTTTCTACGTCTGTGCTTTCACAGATTTTTTGTTTCAGTAATCATCTTCTATTGCAGCGTTCAGTAACAGATTAGCTGTTGAAAGTTATCGTTTCTTGTTTAGGTGAGCAGTGTCTTTCAGACTTCTATCGAATTCGTAAGCAAACCGTGTACCACAAAGCATCTACCATTTGAAACAACAGTTTTGTCAGTCATTTTTATCGCTCTCTCTTGACCACTTTTTTCTCAAAAATTTTATTGATAGTTCACAACTAAGGGTTAGGAATCTTTATACTTAGTCGCACAGCTGCTCACTCAGTAAATTCATAGCTCCAGAACAACAGTGTAGCGGTGGTGATGTTTATTGAAATGTTGTTGTTCTTCAAACAATTATCATTAGAGTCCGCCTGCTTGACCCGACAAAGGAAAAGATGAGCAATAACATCAACAGCAAGAGTGAAATAAGTTTGAAATCTTTCTTGCACACTCAAATCCTGAATTCTCCCAAATTTTTTGTCAATTTTTATGCCTCTGACTTCCTGTAGCTTTGCATATGAAATTTTTTCAATTTATTCAATAGTGTTAAACTTTGTTTATCTGAGTGCAACGTTAGAGAAAAAACAAAAAAAAGTTTTTCCTGTCTTCCCTGTTCTTATTTATTTTTGAAGCAGAAATGAATAACAACAGTAGGCAAGTAGGAACAGAAGGCGAAAGACGATTTGGAAAAAATTTTTAGAAACGATAAAAAGAATTTGAAAAAGAAAAAATAAATAGAAATAAAAAAAAATTTTTTTGGATAGAATCAAGATCTGTGTGTGTGTGTGTGTGTGTGTGTGTGTGTGTGTGTGGTGGTGTGTTAGTGTGTGTGTCGGTGTTTATGTGTGTTAGACGTGGAAACAGTGAGTAAAAAGTATTTAGCTGCTTAATGTTTAGCAGCTAGTTTTTTTTTTTTTT
>UXUI01008775.1:0-12584 GCA_900576705.1 Enterobius vermicularis
AAAATACATTTTTCTCGTAGCTAACAAAGACACTACAGTATCCCCTCTGGCATAAACAAAGAAGGACTCGTAGTAAGCTTTCCTATGTTCATAAGGTACCTCCATGTCCTTGCCTAGTTTTAGTGGAAAAGTATAATATTCTTGTATCGAAAATGTTGAAAATAATAAACGGTAATTCTCTTCCGCTATTTGCCTTTTATTGAAACTGTTTTTTCTTCCGCCGTTATTTTTCAATGTTTTCCCACCCGACAAAGAGTTGCGTTTCTTGAGTCCCCCATTTAAAACTGTTTTTTTTCATCCGCCTGTACAATCACTTCACGTTTTCTCACACGTTTTTTAACTTCTCTTCAAGCAGATCACAAAAAAAAACAGATATTTCCAGGAAATGAGCAAAGTTATAATAATAAACATGTCAAAAAATGTGTACTCATAATGAAAACCTTGCTACATTTCCGCTAAAAATTCAGCAAAAAAAAAGAGCCAAAAGTAACGAAAATTTGAAAGGCAAACAGGTGAAACATTAATAAAAAGCATGTTATCAATATCACATCATGAAAACATGTGATACAAAAGTTTAGCACTCCTTTACAGAGGTCAGTCGGATAACCTTCTGGCGCATCTGCATAACACACTGGCAATGAGCCAAAGCCGTTGGAGTTTCTCCAGAAGAAGGGTTCTTTGGTAGCAAAAATTTTCAGATCGAATTGGTGTGGATTCGCCTATATGTAATAAGGACTCGCATTACACATTGTATACTATGTACCGTACAACATCATATACTATACATATTGTATACATAATTTTAGGCTGCTATGTCAGCGCCGAAAAGTTCGTTCACGCCTGATTCGCGCCAAATGTAGGCGAAAGCAAGATTTGAAACCAAACTTTGGCGGCAGAGCAGGAGATGGATCGTTTCGCTCGGCAGCTGCACGTTACTCCCAGTACTTCGAAATTGGAGGTTCTTACTCCGAATGAGAAGAAAAGGATTGTGAAGGTTGAAAGGGAGCGGCGTCGCTTGATAAGGTGCAGTGAACTTACGATGCTTACAATAATTATTTATTGAAGTTTGAACTCCCGAAGATTATTTGCAGATATGTCCAGGTTCGTCAGCAAAGCAGCCAAAATGCCTTGAAAATTCGAACAAAAGTGAAATTCGAAAAACAAAAAGAATTATCATTATTGAAACAAGAACTTCGAAAAGAAATAAGTCGTCGTTCATATCTGAAGCCCATTTTATCGCCGGTACAGCTGAATTTTACCGGGAAGGTTTGATGAATTTGTACACGTTTCGCTTTCCTAATCTGTTTAAGTCGAGTTCTTGCTGGAAGTGTGGTTTCCTCAAGAAAAATTATTCCTGGCACTCACCGGGTTTACTGGCGTCTGATTTCTGTGGCTTTGTTGTTTAGTAACTGATTTTTGGTTGTTTTCCGAAAAGTTTTTAAGGTTTTTTTGTGGTCACTATTTCTAAAACCTTTTGTCGGAAAATTTCAAGTTTGCTTTGACGAGTTTCACTTTAAGCATTTTTGAAATTACACCACTAATGTTTGCATGCCTTATTACTTTCTTGGCGTACTGGCTTAGTGCACAGCAGATGAAATATATAGAAGTTGGAACAGTTTTTGACGCTTATCTTTCATCTTATAGCCAGTAGAAATTCTGTCTACCAACTTTTGGTGGCCAAGGTTTTTTAAAACAATATGGCAACATTAGCCACACTAGATTTGCTTTTAATTGCCTAATCAAGCATAGAGAGTGTTTTTTTTACTGGTTTAGTGGTCGTCAAAAAAAATTTTGGTCGTGGACGGAGTTGCATTTTCGCTTTCATGAGAAAGTCGTGAATTTTTTTAATCAAAATCAGCAGTGGTCGTAGAAAATTTTAAGAAGCTAAGAAGTCCCATTCAGGAGGGTTTTAAGATTTGTCGGAAGGTTAGTTTAAGCAGTTCCATGAACGGAACTTAGGTTTATTGGTTTGCTAGAAAACCAAGTTTAGGACGAAGTGGAAGTACTGAGTGGTCGCAACGGATTTAGAGAAAAAAGTATATTTGTTGTCTTGGTGGCGCAAAACGAAAAGGACAGTCATAAAAAAATCGTCATTTTGTGGTATTTTTTGCTGCAATATTACAATATTACAATGATCGTCTGTGCAGGTTGATTGAGTTTTTTACTTATAGTGGTTTAAACATCAGTTTCAAAAAAGTGGGTTGCTTCAGAGTTTTTTGGAATGAGGAAAGTAAAGTCTTTGTTATTTTCGGAGAAGATCTTGAGGTAGATTTAAGTTAGTAAGAGGTGGGACAAAAAGGTGCTCTTTTGATAGTTATTGATTTTTAAGGACGAAACCATGTTTTTTGGAGCCATAAACTGCTCACTTCACGGTTATTTGAATACCGATGGCTTCTGGTTAGGCGCTATTAGGGTTTTATCTGTAGTAAAAGGTTATCCGTGAAGAGGAGCAGTTATCTTCTTTGAGGGTCAGCTTTTTTGAAGTTTTTCAATTTTTTGTGTGTTAGTGTTTTAGATGTTTTATTTTCTGCTTCATGAGTTTTAGAAGTGTCGTTGAACGTTAGATAAGTGCTTTAACCTTAGCTTAACATCAGAAATCATTATTAGATGAATAAAAGTCAGTTATGAAAATTAGTTTTGGGAAAATCATTAAGTCTTGTTACAGATTTTTTGTTCTGCTCTTCCTATTATTTTATCTAAAAAGGGTATTCAGGGTGTACTGCGCAGACTGCATGCTTTCATTGATATATTCAGTTTGAGAAAGTGGTTGAATGCTGTCGCAGTAGCACAGTCGAGAAGGTCATTTTGAACGCACAAAGATATGTCACTTTGAATTTCTTTGAAAAATATCTTTCAAGGGAATTATCATTATTAGAAGAATTTAAGATTAACGTTTGACTTGTAGATTTTGCGGATAACAGCGACGAACTAAATATAAAACTCAATGTAGTAAAGTAAATTATCATTACTTTAAAGAGGTCGGTGCTAGTATCATAGAAGACCAGATTTTAGGAAGATATTCAAAAATTTTTGAATTGATGCTAAACTGCAAGCTGCAGCTTTCGGATTATGATTTTCTTGAAAGCCGATCTTACGGGGCAGCCCGGCCATTTTTAATTCCTATTAAACACAAAAAAATTTAGACCAGATAATTTCAGCATGGCAAGTATAGAAATAGGCGAGAATTTTCGCCATAACTAGTTTTTGACATTAGGAGTGTATCATCAAACATCTGAACTTTTCTTAACTGAAGATCACTGGACTAAGTTGGTTTAGTATAGTCAGAAAAAAATTTTTTTTCTGGTTGTGGTTCTTAACAGTTACTACATTCGTGGGCTTTAGCATTTACTTTAATAAACGAACTATTGCTTTTTTGAGCTCTTCTTATGTAGCTTGTAAACTGTGTTAATGTTTATGTATTTTGCCTCCTGCAACGTTATCGAATGAGACTGGTAAATAATTTCAACTTTATTTGGCAGCTTTTTTCATTTTTGTTCCTTTTAGCTTATATCACCTCCGCGACGAGGAAGTCGCAAATTAACCGAAGAGGAAAATCGTTTAATAGAGGAGAGGAGCAGAGAGGCTTTACAGAAAATAAAGAAGCAAAGGGAGGAGCATCGAGTCAAGTTTGAAAAAGCGAATGAATTGAAACGAAAAGCAGTTAGAGAGGCAAATTTCCGCTCAAAACCAAGCCCTCAATGAAATTCCGTTTTTCAAATTGTATTTTTTACTGAAGTTATTTACTTTGTTACATTTCACCTGGTCCGCATTTTACAGAAACGAGTCTGTAAAATGTTGAAGCTTTGTTGTATTATGCTGTGTTCTAGGGTAATAATTTGTTTCTCAAGCCAGTATTATACCTCATTCTTCTGTTTCGCTATGAATGTAACTGAGCCAAGTTTTACAGCTCGTGAAGATTTTAATTTCTCAGCTTTCTGGCTTTAAAATATATTAGTTTCACAAAAAAGGAGTAGTTTTCAGTAGCTGTTCTCTGGTTAAAGTTTGTTTAATCTCTTTTCTTTCCATAACTTTGTTTGTATTTTACATTATCTGGATATGCATAATTAGCTGAAGTGAGTTCAAAGATTATTTTTAGTTTAACTAGTAAATAGCGAATTTGGTGCTATAACGGTGCAGATGTATTATCCAAGGTTTGGGTGCGAAATAAAACTAGGCGTTTCTGTTAAAGTTTCCCTCCTAGGCGCAAATGGGTACGATGGGAGGGTTTAATTTCATGCGAAGGGAGTGTTGGGTTAGGTTGCCCTGAGATAATGTTAGCGCGTTTTTTCACCTACTAGAAATTTGCATTTTGCATGCAGAAACGTGGTCGAAATTAAAGGCACTGTTATGTGAATTTGCAGCCTTTATAGTTGGTTAACAAGTTTACAAATTCAAGTGAAAGTCACCAGATATTAGAAGAAAGATTAAAACAACGAAATATAGCTACGGAAGAGATCTGATTGTTGAGCAGTCTAAACAGTTCTAATTGGTGTTGCACGTGAAACGGCTACCAAATGAGGCACGTCGTGGTATTCTCTCACATACGTCAAACGTTAACCGTAAACAAGAAATCTCGTTCTCGTAAAGCAACCAGGGTAGATAATCTTCCCTGAAATATTGGATTCGTTAGCACTGTTAACTGAAAGCGTAGCGGCACAAAAATCCTCAGAAAAGAAATTGTGCAGGAAGTAAAGACTGGTCGATGTGCACGCTACTCTTGAAAGCAGTCTTAAAATATGACGAGGGAAATATGTTAGGATATACTTATGCCAAATGTCCTTCCTATATCCGATGTACCACTGCCGGAATCGATCAAACTGGCCGTTGTTGACGTCCCACGTTCGCCGTCTTTCCTCTAGTTCTTTCATGACACTTTCTTCAATTTGTGCCTCTTTTTTCAGCTTTTTTTGCATTATTGAGGCTGATGCATTATATGCTAATTTCAGCTTGGCTACTACAGTACCCTAAATGGAGTAAGTTTTTTAGGTAAAATGAAGTCCATATCTTCCACATGTGTGTGTATGTCTTAAATTTAAATTACCACTGACATCGGAGGTGCGCCAATAGGTTGAACTCTTTTTTTCTAAAAACTTTTATTAGCTACTTTTATGTGTAATTTTAGTGATTGTGACCAAACATTTTAGTAAATGAAGTATTCTTAGCTAAAAACTGCAGATACAAGTGTGTTTGAGAAGCAGAAATTTGATTGAAAGTAAAATATTAATCAAATTATTTTGATTTAAATAAGGTGTTAATGCTCTCTTTGTAAACCTCCAAAAATATAGTTCTATTTTTTTTCTTTCTTAAAGGCACAAAACGCACATAACCAATTTGTTGAAGTGATGCGAAAGCAGATCGGTAATCAGAAAGTTTATCTCCTTGGAAAAAATCGAACTGACAATCGTTGTCGGTATCAAAGGCACTCCAATCATTGAAGCAAAATTCCTTCCTGTAAAACAGACATGATGGAAAGTTCTTCATCCTCCGTTTCTTCGCATCAGTCTTTTTCTAATTATCATTTACAAAAAAACTTATCTGATTGAAGAAATGGAGTTAAAAATTTTTAAACTAAATAAGAATTTACAGTTTTATAATACAGCAAGTTAGCTATTAAATAATGCACTAATAATCGAATAATAACTAGTGAGAATTTCCAAAAGTTCTGTAGATACCTGAAAGTATATAGACCTGGATGGGACGGGCAGTTGATGCCACGAAGTTGATCAGATAATGTTGAACGTGATCTCGACGTCTCCAGTTCATTAAGACTTTCACATATATCGCAGTAATAGCTGGAAATTATAAGAAGTAGCATGTAAAAAATCGCATAATTTTTTATGTAACTACATACAGTTTTATTCATAAACATTCAGTAATTGGGTGTAACTCCGCTTATTCCGCTCATTTTAAAGGTGGAATTGCTCAAGAAACCTTTACTGTTATTGGTTATCGTCGTTTAAAGTATCTTAAGTATAAGCAATAAAATATTTAAAGTAAGAATCTGGAATAGTTCGCAAAACGATAGGACAATATCCATAAGATAAGAGATCTCTTATCTAAAGAATTATTTTTTATAGTTTATTGTTACGTCCATAAATTGCATTTCTCAGTTAGGTCTCACTAGTTCAATGATTCCAAAAGATGTTAAGTGAAACAGATCCAGTGCCTGGTGAAAAAGGGAAATATCCTTTAAACTTATCTGCCCAAGATGCAGCACTAAAATCACCCCATTTTTTTGATTACTCTCTCTGAAAAAGATTTCACAAAGTAAGCTTTTATGGCGTATGTGCTGTGAACTAATAAAAAGTTTGCACTGGGTTTTTTTCACCCATTAAAACATCAAGTTAATACTGTTGAATAATTTTTCTTCAAAATACTCAGAAATCAACTTAAAAATAGCAATATTCATGCTGCTGATCATTGGTAACAATAAAGCTGTCGGTATTAAGAAGTACAAACCAGTTGTTGCCATAACCTCCACAACCATTGTTGCTTGCATTTTGACATTTTAAATCTGCGAAGTCTTTGATATTCCACCATTGATATTCTGCTTTTGCAAAAAAGCTGTTGCCAATAACTTCTTTATTGTCCAAAATTCGAACATTTTTAATTTCAACGGTAAAACAACCAGGTAATTTGACCACTTCTGGATGTATCAATACTTGTTGCGGGTCGATTTCTACTAGTCTTTTTGCCCCTGGACGTGCTGTAAATTCAACTACAATTAATACCGCAAAGTTTGCAGTAGATTTTTTTCCACTAATTAAAACACCAAATTAATACTGTCAAAAAAATAATTAAAAATTTTTTTCTTCAAATTTGTAACATCAAGAAAATAAAGTTGTAGTACTGCAACTATTTTTTTCCGCGCTTATGCTACATCCGTTACCAACTACTCTCTTTTATTGTTGACGTTGCAGTTTTTTTGAAGTGATGTCAACCACTTTTATTAACAACTTTCCGCTATCAAAAATAATAGTGTTTTATAGCATATATAAATATAAACATAGATTTTAGTACGAATAAATATATCTTTGAAGTAATGATTTATTCTGAGTCTCGCATCGACTTCAAGCAGTATATTTAATTAAATATTTAAATGTACCTTTGTTAGACAATAAAGAGTTTTTAAGAAAAAAGAAAGTAATTGTCAGCAAAAAAACTAAATGAATCTGGAATTGGAAAGTAAAAAACTGTTACAAAACTTTTTTGATGTTAATACTTACGAAGGTTATTTATTAATTGGTAAGACCACTATACGAATATGTTGACGTTTCTCGTTAGAAAGACCAATAATTTCCGGTCTAACCGCTTAGAACAGCAATCATTGTTGCTGCTGCTGTCATATCGACGGCAAAAAAAAAAAGACGAGTAAAAAAAGGAAGAACGTTAACTTAAATTGGGAAGTCGTATCACCCAATTGCATGGTGTAGAAAAATTATGAACTATATGCTGGTAAAGTCGCAATTGAACGGTTTTCATAAATGTTCATTAGAAGCTGCTCTAGTCAACAGTAACAGTGCCAAAACTTCACTCGCACTGCATGCTTATTAAATCTGAGCTTTTTTATATTCGAGCAAATAAGTAAGGTAAATAATGGATGTGATACTGTACAATGTAGAAACCAGTGGGTCATTTGAAAGTTTGTGGACCGTCATTACCTATAATCGAAATCAAACAATTCTTAATCACTTTATTTGTCCTTTCGCTACCAAAAACTAACAATGTTTTCAACATCTTTTTTTTTTCTCTCTTTCTTAAAGCATACAAAGGAAGGACAAGACTATTTCTTTAATAAGATTAACTGCTAAGCTGTATGCAGAAGAAGAAAATGTGTTTTATCTGCAAACTATTCTGAAAAAGTTACATGAAAAAAAAAAAAAACACAGAACAATGAAATCAAATGCTGAATTGAACAGCGAAAAGTTGACGTACAAGTGCATTTAAATTTTCAAGGTCCAGCAATCCAAATTTGAAATTTTTACTATTGCTGTGTTACTTAGTGCTAAATATTTGAAACGTTTCTCAGGTAATCATTTTTCCCAGAGATATCCGCTCTTAGTTTAAGTACTAACACGAGTACCTCATGCACCTGCTTGCAGTTAACTTATTTGAAATGTATTACCGGTTAGGAAAACTCAAAAGCTCTAACAACAATATTGATGATCATGTGCCAAATTACTTGCAGTTAATGGCTTTTTTTCATACAAAAAGAAATTCTAACGGGCTTCTTTGCAGTGCCTGAATTCCTCATTCAGCCCATGATTCTCCTACTTCTGACCCTAAATGGAAGCAAAAATGATAAATTGAAAAATTGTGAGAAAATTACGCAACAGGCATCAGCAAGGGCATCTTCATCATCATCATCATCTTCAGCAGCAACGACAACAATGAAAGTTGAGAACAACATAATAACAAAGGGGAGTCCCACTGAAAGACAATAATGACGTTAAGTGTAAAGTTAACCGGAAAAACTACAGAAATTATTGATTGTTGGAAGAGGACTTTTTTGTGTTGTTATCGAAAACTTGTTTTCATCGCTAGTTTTTTTTTATCCTTCTTTTTGTAATTGTTTGTATGTGAAATTCAACGTGTTCAGTGAACCATGTGAGAAAAAAGACACTTCATACCACTATTTAGACGTTCTTCAAACTCACCCGAATCAAAACAACTTACTCTAAGTTAGCAAAAAAGAAATGTTATATCAACGTATCCGTTTAAGATTTGAAAAAATTTCTTCAAACGACTATTACCTTTGTAATTTGGATTATGAAGATAAGCATATAAACTGTAAAACGCAGAATTCAACAAACACTAAACTACACTTAACTGTGGGTTAGCTGTCTTTTTATTTGCCGCCCGCATTTCAATAATTTAAGATCAAACTGTTGTTAAAGTGCACAAAAATAGTCTGCTCACAGCAAATAATTATAGAAGATGGAGTTTTATTTGTCCCTGGCAAAAAAAAAAAAAAAAAAATTCTCTTCCAAATAATCAACTATGACACTTCAGTTGGCAAAAGATAGTTTCAAAGGCAAGAAAGAAAGTATGTTTCTGTGTTGGTGTTTGCGTCTTCGGTTTAAATTATCATGTCTAATGCCAAAAAACTGGAATGAGTTTCTTCAATTTCCTGAAAAATAGACCGGTTTCAATACAGCTATAGAATCTGACGCCTAATAAAACAGGATTTTAGATTTTATCTAGAAAATAAAAAAAAAGAAAAAAGAAAAAAGAAAAAAACAGCAGTATGAAGACTTTTAAATGTAATACCAAAGAAAAAGAAATGCTTATTTGGTAGATAACAATAAAGTATTATACCAGTAACTTTAATTACTTTCTTCGATTCTGTGCTCTTCCTCACGCATTCTGGCCGAAAACAAAGCAGTTATATTTTCAAATTTATTTTGCTTTTCTTAATATACGGGCCAAAATTATAATGCTTCTAATCTAACGAGAATTGATTAAAATAACACGATTTCAGACTTTTGCATTCCTGCAGTTTTGTATTCTAAGAATAAACTCATTAAAATAAGCATCAAGCCCATTATCTTTTTTGACTAACAAATAAGCCTACAATTAAAAAATGGACCAAAAAAAAAAAATAAATGTTTTGAGAACGGGTAAAAAACTGTCTATGCGTTGGATTTAAAACGTACCTTAATGATACATTTGCTGTTCGATTCTATTGCATTATACCGAAAAAAGTATCCAGCAAAAAAAAGAACTATTTAGACAAGCATTTTTTAGTATTTCACTTTTTTTCCGAAAAGGTCTAAAAACCTGCTACAACTACAAAGAATAAGCAATAAGCCCCATACAGTGAATTTCGAATATAAAAAAAAAATATTAAAATTAAATTGAAATTAAAAAACTAATAAATTATAAAAGTATAGCAGCAAGGAAAGCAAGATGTCAAAAATGAAATTAATTGCATAACTGTATTTCAAAGTCATAAAAATTCCACTGGGTAAATCAGTAATCTTCTAAAATTTTTAAGCCACAGTTTTGGCTCATCTTTTTCAATAAAATAAAAAGAATGAAAAAATAAGAAAGCATTTCTTCGGCTGTAGCTGTTTTAAGATAATATTTTCACCTAATTTCAACCCTTATTACTGCTCAAAACGTAATAGACGATGATTAAAAAGTGTCAGACACATAATGCTCCTACTTTTCTGCTTCCTCCTATCCTCCCAACCAAAAACAGGTCAAAAACCATCAGAACTATGTTTTGAGAGCCGCTGCTGACAGTTTGCATGGGCAGATTTTGTTTGGTTTATCCATGCGCATATAAATTCGATATTTAACTGAACTAAATGTTCTCAGTCATTGATTACTTTTTGCGCCTAACAACACTTATTAAGTTGGGGAAGTCTTTTTCTCGAATACCATTTAAAGTCTAATATAAAGCAGCAAAAAAAGCAACAACTAAAAACAGTTAAATAAAAAAAAAAATTATTGTAAATTGTGCCACAAAACACCACCACCTCAAATAACGACTGCAAAGAACCACATTTTTGAAAAAATACTACCATAGTAAAGAAGTGGTGATCTAGAAACAAATTTATTCCTTAAACTCCAACGGAACTAAACTGAGCTGAAATAAAAGCTTTTTTTTTCTTTTTATAGCACTCAAAAAAGTAGAGCATTTAGTATTACTGGTTGAGCCCAATTTTCTGAAAAAGTTAGTTTGGCGTAACTAAAGCAAAAACAGAAAGAAAACGAAAAATGAAAGAAAATTACTGCAAGAGGCATCGGCACGACCAGGAATCAGCCAAATATCTTGGTAGTTGCACCGGGATTGTGTGTTCAACGTCGGTCGTACTGCTTCAACGTTTTGCCGGTAACGTATTCGACATGCTGGATCCAGGATATCGCAGTCAAGTTGAGCAGACACAGAATTCCATGTCAAAATCACAAACGGTAGCAACAACGCCGATGCTGCGAACATAGCAGCAGCGGCAGCCATCTAAAACTGGCTCTATCGCTGCTGTCGATGGTTGGCAGACCCCGTCGGGTCGCTTAATATCAAACCTGCGCCTAACAATTTTTCTCATTCATATTTCTATGTTTTCTCTCCATTCCTCTCCAACAACGACTTCACAAATCAATTTTCACTAAAAAAAAATCTAAAACAGAATCTTGTTTAAAAATTGAAAAAGATTTTTTGACAAGTTCCTGCTGTTAAAAAAATATATTGTTCTTTTTACACTTTCAATAAAACTCCTGAATCTTCTTTTTACAGAATCTAGCAATTCAAAAAACTTTTAAGGGTATGAAAAAAAAAAGACAACAATGGCATAGAAGTCAGAGGTGCAAATGTAGAATTGTCAATATATTTTTAAAGATCATATAATACTCACCATTTTATTTGTGATCTTTTTGAGTAGGAAAAAAATAAATTTTGTGACATATTTAACAGCAAACTCAGCATTCAACTTCAAATCATGTTATGGTATTTAAATTCAAATTACTGGTTCGCTTCAATGTGCAAGAAATAAGTTAACTTGTTCCTCCACTAGGGTTTCACAGCACAGCACTGTATAGTTTTCGCTCGCAACAACCAAATTGCTGCCCTTAATACTTGTTCGTCGTTTAAGAAGTATCGAAATAACCATAAGATAACCCATCTCAAGTAGCCCGATACTGATAAAAATGTAAAACTGGTGCTTTACTTATATTACCATCAGACAGTAAAAGCAAATTAGGGAAAATTTTTATTCTCTACTTCAAAAATTAGGAGTTACTTCTACCAAAAATTATCAAGTGAATACATCACTTAATCAACCAATCGAAGGTAATTTTTGAATCTGAGTTGCTAGTTAAAGTATACTAAGTTAACAATGCGATTCAGAGTTTAGAAATTTGAAGCCTCAGAGGATTTATTACCGAAAACCCCTGAAAAACATCTTTAACAGCGTCAGTTGCCTTGTCAAAATTTTATTTTGCAAATGTTCTTCATTTCAAAATTAAACTTTGAAGCGTGAGCAAATAATCACAGTCATTCGTAAATCAAAATTAAACTGGGTTAAAAAGTTCTGGCAATAAACTAAATTTAAATTAGAAGCGAAAAGAAGAAGACACTAATGAATAAAAAAACAGGGTTTACAAAAAAAAGTGCAGGTCTTCGGGTTCTTGAAACAGACTGTTGACTGTTACTGTTCACCTGTATTAAAATACTATTTATTGAGAAAGTCTGCTTTCAGTATTTTACACTGACGACTTCGAACAATTACAACTGCGAAAAAAACGTAAATATTCGTCTATTGATCAGTATGTCGGTGTGCAGCGAGAGACCCTAATATTCAAAACTCAACGAAGCCATTACATCGCCTGTTCTGAATTATATATAATTAAGCTAAAACTTCAACTCTAATCTAAAGTCTAAAATAATTGCTTAATTTCCAAACTAAACACAGAGTCACAGAGTTTCTGTGAATCTTTAACTTTATTACTTCACTGAAAGTGAAAGTTCTTTTACACAGAACCTTTTGTAGTTATAACAAATAGCTCTAAAGAGTACTTCTCAAGTAATTTTTTGGAATAATTCCATTATTATTATTATTATTATTATTATTATTATTATT
>UXUI01008777.1:1462-12777 GCA_900576705.1 Enterobius vermicularis
CAGCGACTTATTCTGAAGTTTTCTTGTCAATAAAAATACTCAGGCAGCTTTTAAAAGAAAATGTGATCACCACTTCTTGTTGTGTTCATTACCCGGCAATTACCAGTTACAAATCCTATATAGTATTGTCTGTAGATTGCAATTTCATTCTTTTTTTGCAACAATAATCCGTTAGATAAAGTTCAAATGCCAAAAACAGAAAAAGGAAATTTGTTTTGATTATGTCAAAGTTTGTTTTCAAATAGATACAGTGTTGTAGAAAGCTTGGGAAAAAACAACTAAAGAAAAATCGCTTAACAGATATTTGTGTTGAAATTCTTTGAAAAAAATGAATTTGCATAAGATGGGATAAGCAAAATGTGTTTCTTGATTTAGAATTAAATACCGATTTAATTAAACTTTTTAATTTTAAAAGTTTCGCTTTATTATCAACTTTTTTAAAATAAACAAAAAATTGAAGATGAAAATAATTTTTTTTGTGAAATAACATAAATTGAAGTTTTTCTGAAGTAAGAAAAAGCACACAGTTCAAGATTAGATTGATTCGTGGTGCAAAAGGTGCAGAAGACAAGTTCGGTTCCGCTTTTTACAACCGATTTGTGAGAATTAGCCGATGACAGTAAAAAAATACGTATTCAGAGGACAAAAATTCAAACAAAGTTCGGTGACCGGTACATACAAAGCGCTTCTGGTTTCTTCCAGAAGCAGTCAAAGTGTTAGTTGAGAAGGTTGATCGATGTCAAAAGAGCGGAATATCAAAACTAGTGTTTCAAATCACCAATAAATTGGCGGTATCCTTTCAGTAATAAGAGACAGTTCGAAAAAATACGTACCTGAGGGTTTTGTTAAAGTGTCTTCTAAACTTCTGATGTTATTGTTAAGGTTTTTATTGCTCCCTGTGGTGGTGGCGGTGGTGACGGTAATTTGTACTGCTGTCGATAAAAAGTATCCACTTCTAGAATTACCCTTCGGTCCAAATATTATGCCTCGCCAACGAGACTGCAAAGCTGAATGTTCGGTAATCTGAAATTGAAAATTTATGCAAAAAAAGTACCAATAACAATGTGAGAAGCAGTAACAGCAATTTCAATTAAAGGAATAAATGCCATTAACGGAAGTGAAAATGACAACTACTTAGAAAAAAAATAATTAAAAAAAAATACGCTCAACTAAGTTATGTTCAACAAATATTTGCTTACTCAGTTTTGTTCCATTAGTCTTAAAAAGACAGAAGAAATGTGCAGAAATTAACAAGTACTTTAAAAAGTAAAACTTTTTTCCAAAACTTTATTTTTTATTCATTTGATAGACCTACTTTTCAGCACACCTTCCATTCAACAACAGATCTATGGATCACGGGCGAAAAAAGGGATTTGATCTATAGAACAAATCCCTTCTTCCATCCGTAAATTAATAATCAGTAAAAACAAAAAAGTTTTACAGCAGTCTATGAAATACCTCTATTAAGGGTTTTGCAAACTGTAATTTTAAAAACATCTAACAGAAGTGTCTTTAAAAAGAAAAAAAAGCGCGTCTTCCAAGTCTTCAAAGATGAACAGCTAATAATTCGGCACACGGTTTCCACTGATAGCTACTTTTGAACCCAGAGAGCTGAGAGAACCAAAGAGATATTTGACAAACAGTAAACATGGCCTAAATCAAGAAAAAGCCACTGATACTGAAGAAGGTCTGAAAGAACAACGAAGGAATAAGAAGTTCGTCTTCAGTGAAGGCGGAAGAAACTAATGGCAGCGAGAGGAGTGTGAAATTGTAAGCGTCTACCAATTTTTCAAGCCTGGTCCTTGGATTGTACTATTTCTTAGCTATTGTTGTATGTAGATCTTGTATTGACTTATGCTGTAAATGCACAATGTGTACTATGTAACCGTTTAAAGTTAAACTGAGAAAACTCCTTAAAAATATACAAAAACATGCGTGGCAAAAGTAAAGAATGACTGCAATGTAACAAAAACTAAGTTTTAGGCCATTAAAATCGAAAAATGGCATTCGTTCTTCTACAGGTTGTTGCAAGAAAGTACGTTCTACGAGAATAATGAATAAACTACAGGAAACAACGTCAATGTCAACAATGACAAAGAGCGGCCAGTATCCAAAAGTTGTTTGATGACTCAAAACTGTGATAATATTTCAGGCTTTGTCGGATCAACGATACTGATGAGTATCAATTTTGGTGCGGAAATCAAAAATGAGCAAACTGATAGTTTTCCAAAATCATCAAGGAAGTGCTCGAGAAAAAAATGGAGCGAGTAAAGTATTTTTTGACGAATTATAGCACCAATAGCAAGAATTATAACTTCAAATGAAAATAGCGTTATCTTTTTTCAGTCCGCTCTCACTGTTTTTCGGTTCCTAAGCCCAAACGAAAAAGCTATTTTTTTGTTGCGTTTATTATTTAGTTTTTAATGCGCATTATACATATAGTTTTGTTTCACAGTGTAAACAGTTCGTTTTCGAAGCTTTTCTGTTTTTTTTTGTGTTTTTATTTTCTGCTTTTTCGGTTGGATTACGAGCCAAAAGTTTTTGTTTTCCCATAAACCGCATTGACAACAGTTTTATTTTATGCCTTTTTTCAATACGTTTTTTTTCCTTTTTATTCCCACACTATAAAACGGCAAAAAAAAGTTGGGTCGAGACTTTGATAAAGATAAAGAGGTATATTGTGGTACTTCCTCTATGACAATTAAATTTTAAGTCAGGTAAAACAATAAAAAAAAAATGAGTGCCATAAAATTGTTCTCTTATTCCCACCATGTTACCTATTATGTCACATACCTAGTTAAAGAACAATGCTTGTCTTATTTAATTTTTCTAGTTTTGTTTCCTTTCTTTTTGAGAAAAAGTTCTTTATGAAATCAAAAAACATTAAAGAAAGCTAATTTCCAGCAAAGAATAAGTAACAAATCAAATTTTTGGGCAATTTTCAGTCAAGAAACAATATTGAAAGACAAAAAAGAATAAAATTTTAAAAACGTAGAAAAACTGTTAGTTTGTAATTTTAAAAGCTCAAAAATTTAATCTTCTAATTAATTTTTAGGCTCTGCCAGTCACTGTGGCACCAAAAAAGTCGTTAACACTTGAATAAAAAAAAAAGAAAGGTCAACCAGAAATAATCATTGCCTATGAACTGACTTGAACTGAAAATTTCCTCAAAGAAAAGGTGAGAAAATCACAGTTGTAATTGCTGCGGATTACTCAGAAGCACCTTTAAATTTTGATTACATTGCCATTATCAAATAATTTCCCAAACACTGAGCAACTGATCAGAAAAAAACATCGATGCCGACAATGATAAAAACAGTAATAGTGAATGGTGAATTGGGTCATTAAAAACACCGAAACTGGGCAATACTAAAAAATAAAATTACCCAAATTTCATCCCCGATTGAAAACGTCAGGTCGTCCGGGGTAATGCCATTGAAGTCCTGAATGGCTCGACTTCGTAAAAAGTTTTCCTGCTCTAAATACTCAAGAACATCAGCCACCTTTAAAAGTTTGAAAACAAACAAAGAAAAAGAGAAAATAAGTTTGTCTAGCACAGAAAAAAACATGGTTCAGTTGGTTCCTCAAAATTTAAAATAATATTACTTAAGGATGATACCAGTCTTTGTTTTAGCTATTTGTGTTTAAAGTGTTTTTTCATCGACGCTAAACCGAGTACGATTTTGGATAAAAAATATCAAATAACATGTTTTGGTGTCATTCGTCAGTATCTGTGTAACCGTTTTCACTTGTGTACACAGATCCTTATTAGGTCTAACCATATGTTCTTGGTTTCAATATCAGGTAAAAAGATACGTTAAAGAAGATAAAAAAAAATAATAAATAATTAATGTTTTTTTCCAGACGACTTACAGCTTCATAATAGCAGAATTTGTTTAACTTAAAACTGCTTTGAATTATAATTTACCAAGAAGCTTTATTTTCAGAAACAATACTGAAAAATAATACTACTACGTGATGAAAACAATAGCAATAATAATAATAAGACGATCAAAAATTAACGTTAAACTTCGAAAAAGATAAAAGTCCTATCCTAACCTAGAAAAAAAAAGCGATATAAAAAAGTAGCAAAAAAGATAGTCGAAGAAACCTCTGATGAGAAAGCATATTTCTTTAGCAGTTATCGGATTCTTTGAAGCATTCCTCTTGGCTAACTCAAACGCAGTTTGTAAACGACCATTCTGAATTTCGGGATCAATACCCGCCTTAAACAACAAAGTAGCGATTAACTGAAGTAATCCTTATCTATTGTTTGCCCGGTTTGCCAAAACCTATTCGCATCTAAGAATAAAAATAAAAAATAACAGTAGAATGAGTGTTTTGGAATGAAGAAAATGTGATATTCGCTTGCACAATCGCTATGCAAGAAGGTGTTTATCATTCACTGTTTGCCTCTTAGTACCCCGCCGAATTTGCTGACCATTAAAAATTACAAGAAAATAACATTTATGAAATTAACTAAGTGAAATTCAATACTGTTCTTTTTATTGTTTAATAACACAGTAAAACTCTGTAGAAAAAGAGCATATTTCTGACTTCAGTCACTTACATAGAGGAGGAATCGAACAACATAAAGCCGTCCATTAGCTGCAGCTTCATGAAGAGCTGTACCGTTAGCTGTCGTCTCGTTTATAGGCCAACCATATTTCAACAATTTAGAGCAAACCTTTAATAGTAACAATTTACTCTATAGGTTGAGACTAAGAAATTTTTGTTGAAAATAAACGTAAACAAAGGCAAATTCAAATATCAAAAAAACTTGTAGCTTACAAATGATGTCGGTTGTTATATTCTGTTGTGGATTTTTTAACAATTTGTTTATAATATCTTTTAGCCAAAAAAATGGTTTTTTTTTTTAAATTATAAGCAATTTTTCAAAATGAAACTTCAATTCAATGAGCACTTTCGTTAATTGAACTACCTGAAAATGACCATTACGAGCTGCTAAATGAAGTGCCGATGCTCGATGACCGGAATTTGTTCGGGATGTTGTTAGGTCATATAAACCGCTTTCCAACATTTTTTTCACCAACTAAACCTCGACTCAATTAAGCACTTTTCACAAATCAGATGTCATTTTTTCAGATTTTCAAATTTCCGTAGTCAACTTTTTGAAATTGACTTGTAAGGAATGAATCAGCGAAATACTAAAGAATTCTTTACAGCTAACTGACTTAAAGATAATTAGAAGCTTGTTTTCCTTTACGCAAAGCAAAAACCTTAAACAAACTCTTGAGTGAATTTTTACTACGACTATTACGTTTCAAATAAATTATTTAGTTTCAGCCTTACGCGACTGCCACTGTTAAGATCAAACATCAATTAATGCTTGATCGTTTAAGGCATATCTTATTATAATTGTTCCAAAATTTTTCAAATAAAATGCCTTTAGTTTATGATCAACAAAGTTTCAAAAATGCTGGGGACCTTTTCTCGCCCATATTCACAAGCCAAATCAAACGGGGTTTTTCCGCTTCTGTCAACTGCTAGAAAGTCAGCCTTGTAATAAATCAGTAAATTCACCTGAAAGTTAATCGATGTCATTCAAGTTACCTAATTTCTCTTGTTATTACAGTTACAAATATACCGCTGTAAATCTTTCTTTATTTTTACTTCTTAAAACTAAGAAAGAAAAATTTCATCTTATCGTGTAAAGTGAAAAAGTTCAGTGATGACCACTGATTAGAAAGAAAAACAGAAAGAACGTATCTGCACTTTAATTTTTTATACAAAATTGAAAAATAATGCTGTAATGATAGTTGTGAGTGGTAAGTTATAATAATAATAATAATAATAATAAATAATCCCAGTAATATTAATATTAATAATTCTCCCTTCCTAGTGAACCATTAAAGTAACAGTGAACGCAAACCGTATCTATCATCCCCTCCTGACAAGCCAAATGCGCTGGCGTTTTCCCGGAATAATCCACGGCATCAATGTTTGCACCATATGACAATAAAAATGAGGCGATTTCAGTGGAATATTGTTGGATTGCCCAATGCAGAGCAGTTCGTCCTAAAATTGAGATCTCTTTTCTACTGACCCTAGCATAGTTTTGCAATTTCATTTCTTCGTTCCAAACCTGTTATTTCTGTTAAACTAAAATAAAACAAAAAATAAAACGAAAAAAAAAAAGAGGAGAAATGTGAAACCTTTCGCATCTTCTTGATCGACATTAAAAACTTTACTAACAAGTAGTCGTTTTACTAATGCAACACTTCCAAGTTTAACTGCTTCATGAAGTGTCAGCAAATAACTGAAGAAAAAATAATTTTTTGACAAATACATCCCTGTTTTCTTATCTCTGTTAAAATTAATTTTTTTCAGCATTAGTTATTTAATTTGCTATAAGACTGGTTACAGCAACAGAAAAGACTGAGAAGTTGGAGAAGGAAAGTAACAAAAATAAGCAATAGCAATATATACTCAGTCTTACCTTTCGCGCTCGTTAGCATGTGTCTTACGTTGTGCACTAAGCAGATCTGTAAATTTACTAAAATAAGCGATCAAATTAATGTTACCAGCACAACAGTTGACCATAGTTTAACACTGATACCAATTACCATCTACAGAACATGCAAAACTATACAAAAACTTCTGTTATTGCGCGATAGTCAAATGGCCACTCACCAACCAAAGGAAAACAGCAAAAAAAATCGTAGTTGTTACTGTTTTTTGATTGGTTTTACTATTTTGGGGTTTTTTTTTGTAATGTCTCTTATTATGGGAAATTGCACTATTCTTTGCCGTTGTTACCACACTGAAATGAAATAGAAAATGACATTATTTCACACCATCAAATCCCGAAAAATTTTTTCCCTTGGTTTTTTTTAAGCTATTTTATTGCAACTCTTTTATCTCTTACTTTTTAGCCTTTCTGATTACTATTTTGTTCTCTCACGCTTTTTTCTGAATAATTTACTGTCCGTCTACAATGTCTTCTTTCTTCTCATTTTTCTTTTTGCTCAGTTCATAGCTGCAGGAAGAGAACCTATATGCACATATATATGCGTGTGTATGATATTTGTGACGAGAAGGAGGAGTAGGAGGACATCGGAGGACAATAAGAAAACAAATCAAGTTTCCCCATTAACCAAATGGAATGTCAACACTACTGGATGCAAAGAAGAAGGCAATATAATTGTAAAATAGAAAACCAAATTTTTATGATATATTCTTCTAAAAATGTTGACTTCTTTTTTCTTTTCTTTGTTTTTTTCAAAGGTTAATGCTCAACAGATTTTCAAGCAATCATAGTAGCCGTTTTTCCATTGTCTTAACTTTTTCCTTTCCCTAGATTAAACAATTTGAAGTTTGATTGTCATAAAAAAACTTAAAGCCTCTTCTTTTATTCAAAAAATGAAAAAAGCTACTTTTTTTAGGTGACGTTAGTAAGTTAATAAAAAGCTTATTGAAGAATGAGTAAATAAAAAATAAATAAAGTTCTTCAAATTACCTGATATACTAGATGAAAATCGTCTCAGCAAACCTCTGCCCGACATCTTCTAATTAGGCGACGGTTCGTTTGAGTTGGTGTTATCTGAAGCAAATATTGTTGCTGTAACTTTTTTTTAGTCATATTAAAATCTCATTATGCGACTTAGTTTCTGTGACAAATTTGACTATTTTATGACCGACAATAGCAACCACAACAAAGATGACAACAACGATTATGATTATTATAATTCAAAAAACGAAAAAGATAATGAGCAACCATAAAAAATCAGTAAGCAACTTAGTCAGACATTACTGAAAATTGAATAGAATCTGAAATGAATGGAATTGATCTCAGCTGAGCAGAGCAACAATTCTTTGACAGATTCTTAAAAACAAGAAAAAGTGATAAAAATTTGTTTATAACAGGAAAATTTCTTTCTGTTTACATTTTTATTTTTATTTTTTATTTGATAGCTTTTAGTATTTGGTAACGATAATAAGTCTCATGAGCAAAACTAACACAGATATATATGCAAAAATTAAAAAAATTTTTTTTTGCCATTATACATATTTTTTTTTTATTTTTGACACTTTCATTTGATTTAATGATGTATTAACAGAGGGTACTGTGATCTCTATTTTAATGCAGTTTCTGTGTAGTGATTGATAATTGCAATGATAATAATGATGGAGGATGACAGCGATGAGATACCGGTTCACAACAACAGAAAATGGTAAACTAAAAAAAAAACCACTTTTACGGAAAAGGAAATCAATACTTCAATAGTTTGGTTAAGGCCCCCTAAAAGAAAAAAGAGAAAAAAGACAGAAGAATGACTGTATGGTCAACGATTGCAAAAATTTATTGCTGCCAAGTCAGGGTAGGTTTTGAAGTGGTCCGTCTTTGTTAATTTAAGAGAGGAAAAAAAAGTAGCTTTAAAAAAGCATTTACAAAACTCTTTTTAAAGTCGGTAAATTTTTCTGTTCAAATTAAATGAACAGAATCGTTTGCAATGAGCAAAAATGTAACAAATCAAAGTGATCTGTGCATCAAGAAAAGCTATAATGAAAAACATCGGCAAAAGCAATAACAAATATCAGATGAAAAGAAGCTTTATCTGCCTTTTCCGGAGACATCGTTGGTGAACCGAATATTGCACAACAAACACATAGGTATAAGCATAAATACTGACTGACTACAACTATTCAAACTGTTCCAAACAGATACTCTACAAATCTGTGTCTATTTGTTCATCTATCCAGTTAACAGTATTATTTTTTTGTAATCAGAAAATATTTTATATAATATATTTGATGTAGTTTTGTTCCTCCAAACATCAAAGCCATTGAGACAAATAAATGCAGCCAATAGAAAAATGATCAAATATTTGTTAGACAACAAATTCAGCTAATGTTTTATCCATCTACAAATATGTATACATATGTACTGCCTAAATGACTAAATGACTAACTGACTAACTGGGTGACCAACTGCAATAATTGCCAAAATGCCCCTGTTTGAGAAACTAAAATAAATTTTCTGCTTCAGTAAAATATCCCGTCATGTATGCAATAACATCTAAGTGATTGAGAACAAAACAGCATAAGAAAAAGAAAATTTTTTTTTCTTGTGATTTCAACTGAAATTTTAAAAGAAGAAGTGACAATTCTCATTCACTATTTATATTTAAATTAATATAGTTTTATCGGTTAGCCATAAGAACTGTCGTTCATTTGCTAAATTAATAAAAGAATTGAATGATTTTTAGGGATCACCGAATAATGACGACCACAGCGACAACCGTCTGCTTCCAAACTGCTACGCTTAAGCACAACCATTTAGCACTTATCGGTCACAGCTACCAACATCTTTGTCAATTAGGTTGTTTAAATGCTATACACAAAATTAAGACTCATTTCTGTAGCCCAAGACATCAGCAATGTTCCTTAACAGAGTTTGACATTTTGAAAGGGTAAAATATGTCAAAAAAAAGCCACCTATTTGCTGCTACAGTCAATAGGCCTCAAACAAGATTTTAATTGTTCTACTGTACAAAAGCAGTTCTTCAATTCTTCAAAAACCTTTATTTCTGAAAGAACTTTTAAACACGCTCGGCATCTGACTGACTTTCCAAAATCCGTATACACACTGTCTCCTTTTGTTGATATTTATCAACCAGTTAAACAACAAGCGTAACAACAACAGGAAGGGAATAAGCAAAGATTATTGGGAAGTCCAGAACAGAAATCAGAAGAAACTTGTAAAACCACTGAAAACACGGTCTGTTTTGTTTTCCCCCAATAAGACAATAAAATTTAATACTCAAAAATACCAGCTTTTTTATAGCCAGAAAAGATCGTCGACTCCCCTCAAGCCTTTATCCTGTTTCTCAAATATTTTTTAGGCAACCTAACAAGGACGGTTTAACAGTAAACAAATTCTTTTTTCATTCTTTTAAACATTAAGTAATTTTTGAACATTTGAAATATTCTCGAATATTTGAATAGACTGTTAGTTTTGTGTCTTCCAGTAAACTCTTTGTTTGCCTAACATTCAATTCACTCCTTTTTTTTCGTAAAACGATAGTACTCAAAAGGTTTCTTTGAATGTCTTTAAAAAATAATAGGAAATTAACTTCTTTTAGCACTAAATAAACATTAATAAAATTACATTTTGACAGATACAGCTGATACAGTGAGAATCGAGAATTGGAAAAATAGAGCTTGTTGAACAGCTTTAGAAGATACCGCTGATAATGAAAAATACGTGCGTAGACTGTCGTTTTCATAGGAAATCGGATGACCATTTGAACAATAAAAACCAATTTTACAAAGCAAAATAAGAAAAGAAAATTTTACACTTCCATCTGTTTGAAATGAAAACTTTAATTTCTTATCATGTAAACACTACTTCTTTTATAAATTAAACATTTGTTCACAGATGACTCTTGCCGCCCGTGTCGTTTAAACAAATTGTCATCGGCTTTTGTCATTTAAAGATTAATTGTCAACAGAATACAAAAACTTAAAAACTAAATAAGAAAGATAATAACTGACAACTTTAAAAGCACATATCAATTCCGGCGAAGTAACACAACTGTTCCAACAGAATGAAAAACGAATAAGGATTGTTGAAATGTGAACTGAAGGAAGATGTTGGAACCAAAACATGACGTTGCTAAGCCTTGTCGTCTTTTTAAGAAGAGGATTGTTGAGACATAAAAGAAACAACATAAGGAATAATTTTCTGCCTTTTTTCCTTTTTAATCTGTTGGCAGGGTTTAGTGTATGCAAAAAGGATTTGTAAGCAAAGTCCACTGCTTGATTCCATGTTTTCGCTCTAAACTGCTTTCAGTTCGCGCCCATGATAATCACGTTGCTACTGCTGCTACTGCCGATGTTGGCGGCAACGATGAACAATATACCAATTTTGCATAGCCTCAAAAACAAATTGCTTTTGTTTTACACGCTTCAACGACACGGTTACGTAGTTTGTGCAAATGTAATACTATTTTTTAGGCAAGTACACTTTTTGGAGAACTAGATGAAACAATGTTGCATGTTCACCATTTGTTAAATAATTTACTGATCAACAATCATGGGACAAAAATTTCTTTAAAAAAAAGTTCCGGTTTTTCACAACAGCACAATAATATCACGCTCCCTAAGAATTTCTGTTTTTTTAGTTTTACAGTCTTAAAAGTAAGTTTTCCCCAACAATAGACAAAACGACATCTTCCTACCGTATTTTCTACTAATTCACTGTTTTCTCAAGAACCTATGAGGATACAGAATGATAACAGCGATATCTCTATTTAAAAACCTTAAAAAAGCAAAAAAAAAAAAAAAAAAAA
>UXUI01008779.1:5729-16177 GCA_900576705.1 Enterobius vermicularis
ACTATATTATACAACGTTGAACTGTTCAATTACAGGAGTTTTTTTGTTGGTTTTTACTGACGCTATTGCTGAAAAATGGACGCAGAACATCTGTGAAGAGTAGCTTAGACAAGTGAAACAGACAAAACTTGGTGAATCAACTAAGTTTTCTTACTGTGTTCAATTTTTCTTTCATGACCAGTATAAATTCCTAGTGGAGACAACAAGAATCACTGCCTTAAAAAGCCTCTTCATACACACTCAAAATGTCGAATGTTTCAAAAATCAATTGAGCGCTGAGTAACAAATACTGAAAACAGCGATTCATTTTGATACCAATGTTAAACCATCCGAAAACAAAAGGGGGTGATAAAAATGAATTGCACACAGTTCATCGCAGCGATGAACTCGACACAATGAAAGTACACTGAGTTTAGAGCAGGATTGGAAAGCGGATTATACGAAAATACCAAAATTAAAGAATTGTATTTGTTTTGCTTTTTATTCTTTTGTTAAACCGAAATTTAGTTGAACGTTTCTTTTTTTTTTTTGTTCTTGTCTTTGTTAATTATGGGCCGAAACGCACTACTGAACCACAATGCCGATTTAGCCAACAGCAAAATGATAATGATTCAGCTTTCCTAAAGAAGCCTATCGATGTCACAACTTTTAAACAATAGAAAGAAACAATAAACTAAGTGTAATTACACTTAGTCATTTCCAACTACCAAGCCAATATCTAATAACCAGCAATCGAAAAAAAAAAACAAAAGGACAAGAAAAAAAATGAGTTTTTTGATATTCAGTGATAAGCAACATCGCCTACTGCTCTAGGTGCACTATTCTTCTTGAAATGATGAAGATCATCCAGTAAATAACCCCGAAAAACCACATATTCGAACTTTAGTACCATACTGTTCGACACCATCATTCAAATCGATCCTTTCTTCCACTGAAAACCTGGTTACCCATAAAAATTTTTGTCCATAATCAGAAAAAATAACGGTCACACAAGCACAAAAACTACAAATAGTCATATAAATTATTCTTTTTGCATCTTAAATATTTCCTGTATTTTCATGGTTTGGTAATCGACGCAGTTTTACCGGAGAAAAAATTATTTCTCCGGGTGCTTACACCCGCCTCCTCTTCCTTCATAACAGTCATCAGCTTTACATTATTCAGAAGACCGCAAACCAATGAGGCCATGCAGTTTTGTACGCGTGTTTACGAAGACACTAAAAAACAGTATACTTCCTAGTCCTCTTCGCTTATCGCTTGTTTTCTTATCCCAGAACGTTAGTATCTTTACTGATTTTAAGTTGTGATCATTGAACATAAACAGCATTTTAAAATATGGTGAGTCTTTCTAGACACACAACAATGCTATTTTACATAGTAGTAAAATGCGTTTTACTTAGACTGTTGCTAAAATTAAATGAGCGCTAAGTGACGGAAAAAATAAGCTATGAGAGGTACTGAAATTGAAAGTTGCTACTGCAGCAGCACTGAGATGAGCTAGCTGAATATGAACGAAGAACAAGCAGATGCACATCTGATGACACTATATAGCGGGACTAAAATTGGTAAACAGAGTAACCAAATGTTTAAATAGAACGGACAGTACAGTTAATCTTACTGTTTGTGCTTTCTTGAAATAATAGAATTTTGAGCAGAAAAAACTGCAAAGCATATTTTCGTTTCTACATATCTGTCTGATCCATCAGTACCACTGTCTTTTTTTGCTGCTTTTTGATCCTCTCGTCGGCAAAATTAACTGCAAAACAAAGTCTAACAACAAAAATTGTTTCTTTCTTCTCTCCTCACTCCTTTCCTCTCCTCATTCAGAAATAAAGATTTAAAACCCAGCGCAGCAGCACCGATAAAATTTATGCTCAATTAATGAAGATTCTACGTAAGCACAATCGGACTAAAGATATGGATTTAAAAATAAAATAAAAAAAGACGAAAAAAAAACAATGAAAAAAGAAGACTAATTTTAGAAAATTATAAAAATAAATTTATACAGATATAATGACTTGTTCTTCCT
The DNA here is from genome assembly GCA_900576705.1 of Enterobius vermicularis. Taxonomy (NCBI): domain Eukaryota; kingdom Metazoa; phylum Nematoda; class Chromadorea; order Rhabditida; family Oxyuridae; genus Enterobius; species Enterobius vermicularis. The sequence goes on from UXUI01008779.1 coordinate 7,759, forward strand.
CTGCCTTTCATTGATACTTACAAAATTTGACTATTCCTTTTAATTTCAAGTTGTAAAGTCGATACCTACTAAATATTTACAACGGCAGCTACATTCTTCACTCTTTATTTTTCTCCTTTTTTTGGTCAAAAATATTTAGAAAAAAACTTGAGCTGCTCCTAATCCAAAGCATATATTGTTGATTTAGAGTTAAATTTATTTTTTCTCAAAAACAATAAGAAAAAATTTTGCGCATTGTCGCTTAACTTAAAGTTTGAAGTTGAGAAAAAACTGTGGTAGAAGACTATGACTGGTTCACCTTACAACCTTATAAATAGATGATAAGTTATTATAAAAAATGGAGTGAATTTCGGAAATAACAAAGAAAGGCAAATGTAAAGCTAAATAAAGCAGAGACATTACCGTAAACAATTCAATAAAACCTAGTGAAGAACAAAACTTCTTCTATTCGGTCCTTAGACAAGAAAGATATCCGATCATAATTCCGATACCGACAAAACACTAAAGAATTGTATCCCGTATTGGTGATTCAAAAAATACAGCTTTATTTCGAAACAATTTCTAGAAGCAAGGTACGGTTTTAAGAAAGCAGGTTCCCAAAACTAATCTTATTATAAACTATTAGTCGTTTAATCTGCTTAACCATAAATTTATAAAAAATTAAAATTCTGGTAACCGTTACGAGAAGAATTTCTAAGAAACCTTTTAAACAGATAGTAGCTATGCTTGTCAAAAGACGATTCAGAACATCTCAAACCCGGAATTTTGCTGAAACTTTTTTTAAAGTAGATGATACCGCTCATCCCTTATCCCTCAAATGCAATTCAAAGTGTTTAAGAATAAGAAGACCTCTGAAGCGCTAAACAGCAATGAATGCTTTAGATAACAGCTAAAGAGCCTTGGGTTTTTAAAGTAATCCTAAAAGTAAGCAGTAAAAATTTTTTGGTTGGAGTAAAACCAATGCAATTTTTAAGACTGTTTCACTTTTTTTCAACAAAAAGTTTAGTAACAATATAATGTGGCACATATTTTTTACGTATTCTGACTTAATAGGGCTGAAAGAAAATACAAGGTTAGGCATTAAAAAGTGAAGAAAGGTGATGATCCTACAAAAATAGGCAACAAACCAAAATGGTTGCAGTAAAATTTCTCTTGCGCATAAAATCATAAAAATTTTTATATGGCTTTCTAGGAGTCAGACTATAATACAGAACTGCCGCATAGCTTTGAACTACGAGTGGTAAAGCAGGCTTTCGCCAACCCAACAAATAAAGCTGTCAAAAAAGTTTATAAAACGCAAGCGAAAATGCACTCAGCTGAATAATAAAAACTGAGCTTGAAAGACTTCCAGTGTTATCCAATTTCGCAGCTTATAGCATCAAAAACTCATTTTGTATCAACTAAATAAATTCAAACTTGTACCGATGAGGACTACAAGTCTACATTTACTGTCGATCTGAAAACAAAAGACTAACGTTGAACGACGAGAAGATAAAACAGCAATTTTTTTCTAAATTTCACATCCCTGATTAATTTTTTTCACAATAAACAGTTCATGTAACAGAAAATTAAAGACCTGAAAAGACTACAAAATATAATTTTCATCAAATAACGATGAGTTACACAATTTCTTGTTAACAAAATGTTTCGCAAAAGAAATGAAGTCAACAGAAAGCAACAAATGATAAACAGGTTTCAGTATCAGAAAAGCACTGCTGACCAGTCGACTTACCAATAAGATCAAGAAGCCAAGTTAAGCAGGAAGAATATACTTCAAACTGATCTACTTAGCGTAAAAACTAGTTAAATGAAATGCAACCGGCTTTACTTCGTTAAGAAAAATCTTTATTCTGCTTGTACTTGAGTGACTAGCCTTATTATTAATACAAATAAGAGCATGCCAGTAAATTCTTTGCAAAAATAACTTTCCGTCTCTGACAGATAATTAAACGAAATAACTTCTGAACCCTAGACAAATCCAACTGTACAGCAATTGCATAGATCGACTGATATAGTACCTGTACGCCCTGCTCAAATAGCTGCAACAACAACAGCAGTTTTCAGCTGACTTTCTCCAAATATTTACTAACCTAACCAATTTGAAGTTTCAATAAATTAAAGCATAAATCTGAGTGAAAACAAGAAAAAGTTATACGACTTTGTATTTATAAAATAATGGAAAAGAAGGCTTGCATTTCAAACTAAACCAGCCGTGATCCCCACTTACAAAAGTTCTACTAATGCTTTTAAACGGTAAGAAAACAAATCTTTCTGCGTCTTTTTCCTTTTATCTTATTAAATCTCAGTAGAAACATTTCCAGAAGTTAGAAATTAAGCAGTAACTAATTAAAACTATATCTATTGCTTAAAACAACAAATTTTTTTCCTGACGCGCAGCATGTGGTAAATACCAGAGCACAGATTCAAAGAGAGCAAATTTTCTATCTAAAAAAAAAAAAAAAAAAAAACGATTGTCTTGTACAGAAGATGACAACCAAAATGCAAAATGCAAAATGCGTAGAAGTCATTTTGGCAGTACTAAATTCCTTTTACAGTATAATACACGAAAAGCTACGCGACTTAAAAATATTAAGTAAATTTTACAAAAAGAGAACGTCTGCCACTGGACGACAGAAGATGTAGATGTCTTCTCAGCACTACCTTGCAGAATTTGCCCTTTTCCAACTGTATTTTTTTGCTTGAAAGACTACATCATATCCATTCAAAAATAAAGATTTAAATGTTGCCCAACTTCCATTTGCTCCTTTAGAGTCTTAGTTCTTGACTACGTTTAGGGTTATTTAGTGAAAAATAACTTTACAACAACAGCAGCAGACGGTAATAAAGTAATTTAACAGTTGAAAAAACAACCAGCAGACGCAATGATGATTTGTTGCCCCTAGTTAACGTAAATTATTACTAACAATTTTATAAACTTAAAAAGTTAGCAACAACTTTAAAAAACAAGAGTAATAAACTAACCTAATGCTGCTACAGATGAAACATTGCCTATCTGCTATGCACAGTACAACACCAAATAGGTACACACACAAACCCACGCACACACACACATATATATATACACACGAAAACATAAAGAATCAAGAAACGAAAAAAAACAAATAGACACTGTAAAACTAAAACAGTTTTTAGTCTGAATGAAGCTGTGAAGAAGTCCAATGCGAGTCTTTAAGTACCGTTTTTGTGTTGCCAACGGAACGGTAAACTACTTGTGCAAAAACTGTTGTTTGTAATTTTTTATGTAGCAAGGAAGGAAATTGATAGAAAATTTTTCTTTTAAAATTAATTACTGTAAAGCAACGAATGCAGTAAAATATAGTACTCGAAAACAAGAAAGAAATAAAAACACTTAATATTCGCTTACAACGTGAAAGTTTCCTCTCCTTCTCCCATTTCCGAACCCCCCAAAATAGAGAAAAAAAAATTTATGTATATATATGTAAAGAGCGTTTTTTTTGGCTATTCAACAACAGTCACCCAGCAGCCAACAAATGTTTTTTCTTTCCTTACTGCCTGCTTTCGGTCTGTTTTCACTGAATTTGTACAGAAATTTTTGTTGCTTATGTTCGCTGTTGTAAATCGTCGTCTACATTTCGACAAAAATACGCAACAAAATTTTGTAGAAACTTTCTGACTTTCGTTCCTCTACATAATACTAATATTGAAAAACAAAAAAAAAAAAGTGGAATGATATGGGTGCTGAAGTATATAGTATGAGTAGTCCACGTAAAAACATCGTTGTTATGTTACGCTATGTGTCGGAAAATTGAGCTCTGGTTATTACTATTCATTAATCGTTTCTTCCTGCCTATTAAAAACGCAAAGAAGTAAAGAGAATAATTATTTTTGAAGCATGAACAAAACAAAACTTTTTGTTGTTACTTTTAGTGGTGCTGCTGCTGTTGTTACTGTTGGTGATGATGACGGTGATGAAAACTCAGCGTAAGAAAAAAAAAGAAAAGAGAAGTGAGAAGTTTTGCTTACATTCCGATGATTTCCCTAAAACAAGAATTTTTTACAAAACAGAAATGCACGAAAAGATAATTGGCGAAAAAAGTTTTCAAACTAGTATAACGAACAAAATCTAGGCGCATATAAAAAGACAAGAAAAACTAAGATGATGCCGCCAGTGACGAAGACTGATACGTGTTTGTAGTTCACAAAACTTCTTATTATTTTCATGGCCATTTTCATCAAATAATGATGAAACTATCAGCTTTTCAGCAATTAGCGGAGCTTGTATTTCAAGAATAGGAAACTTTCAGAATACTCAAAAGCAGTCGTAGCAGTAGACCAGCAATGACAAAATCTGCTAATTTTAATTGTCATAATGATCAAACCAGCGGCAAATTAATTCGTGCCTACCAATACAAACCTGGCTTTCACTTTTGATATTTTACTACTCTCAGTCTTCGTATTAAAGCCTGCTTTCCAAATCCATTATTTCAAACAGCTAAAGAAATTACTTGGAATTAAAATTTTTTTTCATTTTTCATCAATAAGATTATTCCCACATATTCGCCATAGATGAAAATTTAATCTTTTGGGTTTCACTTATTAAAGAAACAACAACCCTTATTTAACACTTATGAAGAAAATTTCGTGTAAAAAAAGAAGAGGTAAATTAGAAATGTCTGAAAAAACAACTAAGTGATATAGTCAGCTTTTTTTTCCCCCGTTTTCTGAACGAAGTACTAGAAAAAAGTGCAACAACGAGAAATACGAAAAACTATCTTAATATCTAAGGCTTGTCACTCTGAGTGGCTACTATCCAGTAAAAATTTTGAAAGGTGTAATAATTCAAAGAGAAGAATTGAGAACATGAACTTTTTCTTGCACTAACAAATTCATAACACTAAATAAATGACGATTTTGCGACTTAAAGTTGCTCGAATAAAACGTCGCATAAAGAGGAAAAAAAATGAATAAACGAGGTGTAAAAGAGTGCTCTGTGCCGATGAATGAATACACAGGGAAAATTTTTTCTTGATGTTTTTTTTTGGAGGGGGGGGGGGGGGGGGGGGGGCGTTGATCAAAATGAGATTCTTTTACTCGTTGCCTGGTTGTTTTTTCTCATCTGAACACAACAATTTGCTCGCTTCATCAACGCCCAAGGACATTTGCACCGCCGCCCTGTCGTTTTGCCGTTGCCGCTGCCGCCAGTTGTCGAAGTACAGTTCCATTAGTCTGCTGATAATAAATTGGGCTTATCTTTCTTCAGTGCACTCTTTCTCAGCTTTTAAGCTCCGCTAGAATCCCCCATCATTGGTCTTTCAGACTTGTTCCATCAAACTTGACTTAATTGTTAATGGTTGTTAATATTGTTAATTTATTTGTAAGCTTTATCTCAGCAACATTCCTCTTTTTTCCTCAGAAAATGCAAAATTTTTTTGGCTTATGGTGCCAACTAAAACTTTCAACTCAATTCGGCCTTCGTAATATAAACTGCTACAAGACTTCAGCGCTGTCTAACGGGCTTGATAAAATGTTGTATTATTCTTCAGCAGGCCACTGTAAGATGTTTCAGATGGAATTTCATCTACCAAATTATCGTCCACTCGGAGAGAAACTGCATTAATTTTTCTTGCGCAAGTCTTGGTGTGTACAAAACAGCAACACATTCTTAACCTTCTAATGCATAAACTACCATTTATAATAGTTCAGTAGAGAAAACATCAACCACATCAGCGCATTAAAACAGATCGCAACAGAAAAAAATTTTCAGACAAGCACTGTTAAAACTAATGCGAAAAAAAAAAGTGTGCTGAAGAAGTTTATAGAAGTAAACTGAAGTAACTGCAGTAGGGCGTCAGAAGCTACTGAAAGAGCTAAACTGAAGCTTCTCTTCCTCAAATATTGTCAACAAATGTATGCAACATGCGTCCAGATTTCCAAAGAAGCATATATTAGAAGTTTATATGAGCACCATCTAATTCGCAGCTTAAGCGTACAGGAAAAGAATCACTAACATCATAACACTTTAGTCTTGTCGAGCTGATGCTTACCTTTTCAACATGGATAAACTTCTTCCCAAACAAGTCGGCCAAAATAAAACTAGAAAAAGACAAGTTTTCAGAAACGGCAAATTTTTATTACATATTTTTTGACCCGTACCCAAAATTTTTTATCAAAGGTCCAATCCCAATACAAAACTTTACTTTTGGTTTGAAGTTTGCTGCTGTAGTTTATCTAAGTAAACAAAATGCAAATTTTTAGTTTCACTGCAAATCAGTGAGTATTTTGTCTTTAGCAGTATAAAAAAGTGACAGTTTTACGCTTGGACTTTTCAGCAATTACTCCTAGTTTGTATTATTGCTGCATCGCTAGACGTTTCTTCAGAGAGAAAAAAAAAAGATAAAGAAAACTGCATCTTGCCTGTTTTAATTTCGCCTTCAGATTATATCTACTTCAATGGCCAATGATTTCTTTAAAACAATGTTTTTTTTCTCATTGAAATCATTTTAGAAAATATTACGTTTTACTTTCATTCAAATATTTGCTAAACTTTCTTTTAAACGATCAAAGATTTTTTTTTCCAACAATAGACTGTCTGTGAAATACTTCTAAAACTCAGCCGTTCTGCACTACTGATGAATTGTCTCATTTAAACTTTCAATTCCGTTTTTCCAATGCAAAACAATACACAGCAAGCATCAAAAAGTTTTACAGAAGTGTTTAAACAAAAAGATTTGTGTTTCTAAAAAAACTTCAGATATTCGCTGAGGCTTTTTTACGTGCGCACACACATCCGTAGACGACCTGACTTTGTTGAGCGAATATTCAGTTTGTGGATAAAAAATGGTTGAAATAAAAAATTTTCCAAATTTAAGGAACATTCAGAACCATGAAGAAAAAAAATAAAACAAATCTTCAATGACTGTCCTGAATAATCAATTTTTTCGCAACTATCCTTTCCATTACCATTTTTAGTGTCTTTTCGAAAATTTTATTCCTCGTAAAAACAGAAAAGAAACAATGTTTACCAAATTCAGTGATTTTACTGCCTTTCAATGCCATGCATCTGATTATCAGAAAGTCACAAGTGTCAGACCATATACAAAGTTTGAAAAGAGTGATTTCGTTCAGTGACAGTTGTATATATACTCAAACAGATTTGAAGGAAGAGTAAATCGATTGAAATAAGTAATTTAAGAAAGAACAAAAATAGTTTAACATAAATCTATAACCAAAATAATATTAGAAACTATATGAGCATTGTTATAGTGTTAGTTAACAGTAACATAAAAGAAAAAATGTTTTTTCGCACTCTTGGGAAATTTCTTTGATGGTTAAGAAAAGAGAAAGAAAAAAAAAAGAAAGAACTGGTTTTCATCGTTTCGCTTATTTGAACGGTAAGTTGAGTAAAAGCGGAAAAATAGATTCTCTTACAAAGGTTGTAAGCAACAAGAAAAAATTGAACAAAAGCTAGGTGGACAGACAGAGTGGAACAATTGGGTGTCGGTGTAATATTATCAAAATTGGTGTAAAGAAACATTCCTTTTTTTTCGCTGCCAAAAATATCAAAAAAAAAAAAGAGGTTTCAAATAAATGTGTTTTTATTTTTCCAATGTCTTTTGCACATAAATGAAGAGGAAAGACTTTTGTTGGCATAATAAAGTTGAATATGAAGAACAGGCAGATGTTTAATACCAGATACACTTTGTTAACTGGTAGGTAACCTCAGACCAAATGACCAAAAAAAAAAAAACAAAAATTGATGAATTTAAAGAATAGAACAAAGAAAAATGGTATCTCAATGATAATTAGGATTAATTGTACATTTATTGCATTTATTTAAATGTATTACAGTTCTAAATCAAAAATTTGTACAGTATTTTAGAACGGCGATCAAAATCAACTTTCAAATTCGACACAACACTTCCTTATTATAATAGTTTCTCAATTGTTGCCGGTGTATATGCTCTTCATTGATTCCTTTTAAAAAAGATAGCTGCTTCAGCCTAAACCTTTAGACCTTTCAACTGCTCATTTTTTCAAAAAAAGAATCAGAAATTTTGAAGCAATTCCAATGGAGCAATAGTAACAGTGATAGTAACAATAACAAAAAATTTAAAAAGTAATATAACAAAAGTGCAAAACCAAAAAAAGAAAAATTATTCAACAAATAAAGAATCGCAGTGAGATAGCGGACGGATTGTTGAAGAACCGTTTGGGTGGTGGCTGTTGTTGTTGTTGCTGTGTTTGCAACAAAAAACTGGCTGTTTGACAATTTGAAGGTGGAGTTGATTCGTTAAAAAAACGAGCGAACAACAACAAGTCGATGAAACCCATCGCTGCCGAAGACTGCTGCAATAACCGGATTCCCAGGAATGGTAGGAAATCATCCGAATTTTCGTTTTTTTTTTTTTCATTTTGAAATAATTGAACAGCATTTTTT
>UXUI01008780.1:6068-21924 GCA_900576705.1 Enterobius vermicularis
AACCCTCTGCTATCTTATTCCTTAAAAACTAATTTATCATTTATAATAATATTTAATATCTCTTTAATCTAACAAATCTGTTTTTCTACTTTTCTGTATTTCAAACAGTTTAAAAATATTGTCAATAACAGAAGATAGTGACTGTTGACAGGTAAGAGTTGGGTTAATTGGTCTGTGCGATAGACAATTAACTTCATGCATGTAAAATTCTTCTTTGTTTGTTACTAAAAACTACATCCATCTTTAAAAGATATAATTTCTTTCATGTGGATCTTATACAATCAACTGCTAAACAATTTGCCTGAACTGTCAGGAGTTTATTAGGTAGTTTTTGGCTTAACAAAGGCTAAAAAAATAAATTGTTGATGATTAGCTAACTGTCCAACTAAGTGTACCTTTTTCAATATCAGATTGTTCCTCAAGATTATAGTTTGTCCTTAATGCTAATTTATCAGTTTTTATTTCCGTTTTCTTCATTTTATTTTTTTACATCGCTAATAAACCGTGAAAAACTGTTTTTGCCTATTCAATTTTTTTTCAGAAAAAAGAAGTTCTCCCTCTTTGTGTTAGGCAGCACAAGTTCTAGTTTCCTTGTAATTATTGTAATTAAAATCGGTAAAGAACTTCTTTGCAGCACCTCTAACTTTAACATTTTTGCTGTTTTGCGAGCACCTAAACAACTTTTCAGTTGGATTGGGAGCAGCTTGCGGAAATCTAGCAGAGTGTGATTACGATTCCTCATGTGTCAATGGATTATGCCAATGTGTTCCACCGTTAATGCAACATGAAGGAAGATGTTTCTTAAGACGGCCGGTGAAGGAAGTTGGTTGGTAATTTGTGACAAGCAAAATAGTTCGCATATTACGAAAACTCCAGTTGGCCTTCAACTTCAAAGTAAAGTTTTGAAACAACCAGGCTTCATCGAATCCGTTGTAGGGCCAGGCGAGTTATGCGACAATGGCCAGATTTGTAGCCGTGGATCAGTTTGTGATGCTGTAATACCTGTTTGCGTGTGTCCTCCTGAATGGGATCTTGATGGAGATTCCTGCGTTCGCACTCATAACAAATATTCAGCATTACCACCACGTAAGTCTAACATGTCCAAGTCACGTGCAACAACGCGTAAGAATTAAGAGGTTTGTAACTGCTTCGGCTAACCTGTAAAAGCTGCAATGAGTAGCAGAATTCCAAGTGTAGGTGATAACTGTCCGTTATAAAATATATTTTTTTCTGCTTTTTTCAGATCCTCAGTCTCAGCCGATGTCAAATTTCCGGTCAGTATTGAAGCCGCAGCAAATAGTAAATCCTCAGCAGGTTTTAAATCCTCAGCCAATATCAAATCCTAGATCGGTCTTAAGTCCGCAACTAATTTCAAATCCTCAACCGATAATAAATCCTCAACCAATATTGAATGCACAAATAATTGCAAATTCGCAGCAGCCTAAACCAGTAACGCAACAATACCAGTTACAATCAACAGCAGTACCGCCAACATATTCGCAATATACGAGCTTGCCGAAGCAGACCAGTGAAACTCAGTCGTACAGCAAAAGCATCAACAACTTTTTACAGTTCGGAGGAAGTAAGCAAGCGGGAGTTGGGGAAAACTGTTCTGTCAATACTGATTGCATGATTGGCGCATACTGCAAAGCCAATACAGTTCCTTCAACATGTCAGTGTCTGTCAACGCATGTGAATGTGAACGGGCGGTGTGAAAAAGGTTCTTTTTCTTTTAATCCTTTTTTACTTCATTGTATAGGGAAGAAGAAAACAACATTTAGTATTTTTTGTTTTCTTTTAAAAACTAATATGGTTTAATTTTTTTCACTTTAATCAGAGGCTGATTATTTATTTTATCATCTATAATCAAATTGGTTTCCGGCTACTGCTACGATTTACTAGAAGCTTTAATGAAATTTTTCTGAAGAACATTTATGATTTTGGTTACTCTTTTTAGTAAAACCATCTTTGTGAGCTAAATTGATGGGTGCATGCAGAAGAAAGTTTATTAAAATATTTTCAGGCTTTTTTCTAAATTTTTCACTTGTTTATGAGGTTTTAGTTTCGTTGCGCATACCTAGAAACAGAAATTACCTTGCTGCTGTTTCTATCAGTAAATTAGCTGTACTTCTGTTATTACAATAACTTTACTTAACTGAATTTCTAGTCTGGATGCATTTAAAATGATAATTCGCTGTTGACATCAGTCATTTCATAAGACTAATTACAAAAAAACTAATTTTTCTTTCTTTACGATTTTTTTTCCTATCTTTGAATAAGTTGCAGTTATCTATCCGGGCCAAAGTGGGTGCCAGCATGACATTCAGTGTGCAACAGCTTTCACGGGAGCAAAATGCCTGAAAAGAGAATGTATCTGTCCAGAGGGATATAAAGCTGTTGAACAAACTTGTGTTTCAGGTATTCAGGCGCGGTGTTCTAACTTCTTGTTTTTCAATGCAACCCTTCCTGAGTAACTTAAAAATGTTTGACCTCTTTAGCTTTGTTCTATCCTACCTTCCTTCCTGAAGCTGCATGCATAAACAATGGACACTTGCACGTTATTTTTCAGGCGTTGGATATCCAGGAAATGCATGTAGTAGGTCCTCTGGAATGAAACCTTGTTCTGCACGATCAGTTTGCATCGATTCTGTATGCCGATGCACAAGAACACTAATCCAGCACCGTATGCGGTGTGTTAAAAAAGTAGATCTTTTTTCAACAACAGCACCACAAACATCCTGCAAAATCGCAAAAAACTGTTCAAACGGCTTAACATGTTTCAGAGGCAAATGTGTCTGTCATCCACCTAATTTTTGGAATGGCAGGATTTGTCATCGACACGACTTAAGATTAGATAATCGTAAAGATGCTGAAGCTTTCAGTAACCGCTTAGCAAAGAAAAGTGGTATGCAGACTGTTCAAAAGGTAAAAAGAAGTAGTGACAGCATAGAATGCTGGCCTGACCAGTACATCTGCTCAAACGGCAAGGGAATTTGCCTTAACCAGACATGTCATTGTCTTGATGGTTATTACAAGATTAATGATAGGTGCGAAAAACGTTATCTACAAGTTAATTCGTCTTGTGCTGGTAGCAGTATTGAATGCCAACCGAATGCCATTTGTTTGCAAGGCAAATGCGTATGTACTGATATCGGTAAATGCTCCGAGATGGAAGAAGAGGCTGTTAATAATGAGGTAAAAGACCGACAGTTTTGCCTCACTGACGATGACTGTGGAGAAGGTGCATCCTGCATCAACTCATTTTGCGAATGCACTCATGGATTAATCAAGAGGGTAATTTACTGTATTTTATTGCAAAACTTGGTACTTCTGAAAATTTGCAGGTAATTGTGTGTCTTCAAATTACCGTTCTTCAGTTTTTTCAGCAACGTATGGAAAAAAATTTTTAGGGGTTTAGCTGCATACTACCGGATGGGACCTTCAAGCCACTAAACAGCCAATGTAGAAGTGAAGATCGTTGTACTGGCGGTTCCAAATGCATAGGTTCTGTGTGTTCATGCAGCGATGGATCAAAGAATATCGATGGAAAGTGTCATCAACAACCAGGAGGTAGTTGTTCAGATGGTCAATTCTGCACGGGTGGATCGTCATGTGACTTAGCCTTGTGCCGATGTCCACCTGGAAGACAGTTAGAGAAAAAAAGATGCGTTTTGCAAACAGCTCAACCTGGTGATCCTTGTCAAGGTCCACAGAAATGTGCCTCTGGAAGCTTCTGCCGTTTTGGTGTTTGTATGTGTTCTGCAGGATATCGCATTGTTGATGGACAGTGTAAAAAACTGAAAGACATCTCTGTTGGCGGAACATCAATCAAAGGGCCGGAAGTGCAGGCTCAAACACAAAAAAATATTACGGAAACTAGTCGATGTGATTTGTCGGAAGAGGCTGTTGTCAAAAAAGCTCCTGGTCAATGTTGTAAAGAAGACTCGAACTGTTCTGGAGGATCTGTATGTCTACAAGCCATATGCGTTTGCCCTGGAGGCGAAAACTCAAACGGGAAATGCATACCGAATAAGGTTTCTAGGAAGGAGGATAAGGGCTTGCGAGTTACCGGAAGAAAGACAAAATCTCCTGGCTCTCCTTGTAGACTGACTATTGAATGTCCATACAGGACAGAATGCGCCAGAGGACTTTGCCGGTGTAGACAGGGAGAAACAATCATCAACGGAGTTTGCCGGAAAGCTGTGTATGAAGTGTTACCGGGGGGTAAGTGTAACTCTTTAGAGGGATTAGACTGTATTGGCGAATCCCAGTGCATTTACGGCAAATGCGCGTGTAAACTGGGAATGAGCACCAATGGAAAAGAATGTATATCTCACCTTTATCTTAAAAACGCTCTTCCAGGAGATAGTTGCGGAGAGGGACAAACGTGCACAAAAGGGTCACTATGTATTGATAATCTTTGTCAGTGTCGGGATATTGAAATGATTAATGATGAAGGGGAATGTGTACTTTCACTTGAACAAGAAAGTAAGATTAGTTCTTCTTCCCCTTCATTTGCTCGTGACCTTTGGAAAACTGTGCTAGCAGGTGCAAGTAAGCCAAACGAAAGTCAAGGAAACATTAACCAGTATTTAACAGCACATCGAATGTCTATCAACGTCCTTGATGAAAATCTATTTCGTTTACTTCTGGGCTCTGAAAACGCTGAATCGAATGCGTATGCAGTTCCTTGCAAAACTGCATGTAGTGAAGGTAGTCTGCACTGTACATCTAACAAGTGCAACTGTCCTCCAGGTTACAAAGAGGAGAAAGGTAATTGCGTTGTTATCAGCAAAAGCGATAGAGAATTTCTTAAAATAATGGAGAAACTCAATAAACTAGAAAAGGACAGGAGTATGAATGCAAGCAACAACAATTTGCCGGTTATACATCTTGTCGGTTCTGGTTCCGTCCATTCCACAGGGGTGGCCTCCTTGAGTGCCTTATCGAGCACTGAAAGAGAGAATATGAATTCTTACATCGGGTTCCCTGGTGGAAGGTGCAGTGCAGAGGGAACTTGTTCTTACGGTGCACGCTGTGTGGACAACGTTTGTGTTTGTGAAGAAGAATTCATCGACATTAATGGGGTTTGTCTGCTAGGATCGGTTCCTCTTGGTGGTGGCTGTGAAATTAACGAACAGTGTGCCACTGAAGCTTTGTGTGTGAAAGGCATATGTAGATGCAAAGAAGGTTTTGATGAGGACCGATTTCGATGCAAACCGTCAAGGAACTTAAAAACCACCAAAGCTTGTAAAGATGGTGACGGTTGTGCTGTGACCCCGCGTTGCAGAAACGGGGGGCAATTTTGCACATGTCCTGAAGGAATGGCTTACACGGACGGTATCTGCATCTCTCACGAGAAGAGTATCACTTGCAACAGAAACGAAGATTGCGGAAGATTTGCTCTGTGCCGAAACGGTTATTGCTATTGCGAATTTGGATACGAAAAAGCCAACGGTGAATGTGTTCTATCACCTGCTTTATCTAACACTGGTCTTCCTCTATTTCCACGGACTGACTTTGGGCAGGACAACATTGAAAATACAATAGAGGATGAAGATATGCGATATATATCGCAAGATGGCTACTATGACAGCAAGAAACGTTTAGAAGAACAGAGGCAAGTAGATACAGCTCAGAATTTATTTGACACTGGTACTTTGGGAGGTCGGAATAATATTTGGCCAGTAGAAGATGAAAGTGAATTGGATACTGCATCATCTTTGCCATATGAAGCTTTGACTTCAAAAAATCTGCAGCAAAATATGTTTCCTTTTTCCTCTCCCAACTTAAATTTAATACCTTTGCAAGGATATCCTTTTTGGCTAAACAATATTGCTTCTACATATCTTTTAAACGGCTTTAGTCCACCTTATTTTCCACCATCCGCTCTCCCTTTACAATTTCCCCTCCATGCATCGACGACCGTTAACAAAACAGTGGTAGGAAAGACGTTTAAAAACGAAATAAAAAAGAAATGCTTTGACTCTTCAGAATGCGATGAGGGTTTGCATTGTACTAATAACACTTGTATATGCTCTGAAAATTATGCCTTACAAAACGGGGCCTGCGTTTACGTTGGTAATGCTGTCAAATCTTTGGAGAAAGGGCTGAAGTGGCACCTGAATCCCTTAGAAAGTTGTGACGGTGGGGATATCTGTACAGGCAATGCGTACTGCACATTCCTTGGTGACATAGGTCCCCTTTGCGTCTGCCCTTTGGCTACTGTCTTGATTGGTAAACAGTGTATTTCGATAGATAAAAGCAGCGACTTTGTTGAAGTAGGTAGCTATTGTCGCGAAGGCTTGGTGTGTTCTGGTGGTTCATCTTGTGTGAGAGGCAGGTGCCTTTGTCCTAAAAGTCGGACTCAGATTGGCAATTATTGTTTAACGGTTGCCTTTCCTGGGGAACGTTGTGGTAGTGGCCAACTGTGTGCCGGATTTGCACAGTGTAGCAAAAAAGTAAACAAATGTTTATGTTCTTATGGGAGCTTTTTTAACGGGAAAAGATGTGTGACGTCAACTAGCAGTGAAGTGACTCTCGTAAATTCGCATTTAACCATTTGCGAGACGAGGAAATCTTGTCCAAAGAACTCGTATTGTTCACTGCAGAAAACTTGTGAATGTTTCGAAGGTTTCAAAATGGTTAGTGGTATTTGCCTTGCAGTCAGCTTTCTAAGATATCCAGGACAAGAGTGTGACGAGAATGCTGTTTGCATCAACCATTCACAATGCCGTGATCGCAAATGTAAATGCTTAAACGGCAGAAAGGCTATGTTTTACTCCTGTGATTATCGAGCTCAGAAACATTTCTCGAGAACTTTAGCTAAGCAAAAACGCCTTCGAAAGAGAGGTAAATGCGAGTTTTACAATTGCTTTTGGAGAATTTATGCATGAAACATCTTTAATACTGCCGCCGATTGTCCCGTCATGTGGTGCTCATGAAAAGTAATTTTTGCTTGGCAAAAATTCTTATTCATTCTGTTCAAGATTTGACCAGAATTGTGAAATAAAACTTTCATTTCCCTTCTTACGGCTTTTGAGACCGCATTTGTGATAATTATATATGTAAAAGAAATATTACTCAGTAGAATTTGAACTTTCAAATCGGCAAGTTTATTCAAAAAATAATTTAGTTTGCCAGCTATGCCTACAAAATTGAAAAACTTTAATTTTTGTCAGTGATAAAATTATGAACAGTATTTTATAGTATTTGTTGCAAGTTGAAACTTTTGCTTGTTGCACTTGTGTTACGTTATGCCTTGCTGCACTCCTCAGTTTGAAAACGCTTCACTTTACTTCCATGCATGCGGATAGTGCCTCTCTTTTGGTTTATAACACTCCAGTCCGGTTAAATTGGCTTTTTAGGGAGTGAAAAAATCTATGCTCCTCCTGGAGGTAGTTGTTACAATTTTGAAGAGTGCACCGGAGGTTCTATTTGCCGAGACGGATGGTGCGTGTGCCCAGACCCAACAATGACTGTGACACAGGGACTATGTATCAGATCACACAACCAGCAACCAAAATCATCGACAGTAAGGAATCTATCTTTTTACTCGCAGGTGGCAAACTTCTGACAGATCATAATGAATTTGTATTTGCAAATTTTTTGTGTTTAGATTTACTCGACGTCTCAACCATATCAATCACAATTTGAAAATTTACCCAGATCACAAAATTATTTGCCTGTAACTTCGCCATCAACGACACGGACGACAGACAGTTACAGCTCACAGGACACGAAAAGCGTTATTGTTGTTCGTAAAGCAGCTCCCGGAACTAATTGTGGTAAGCGCTAATCGTCACTGCGTAATACTTTCGTCTGTACCTTTTACCTTTTTTGGACTACTGAGTTATGGGATGAAAAAATTCAAAAAGACTACTATCTTTTTTACCCGCTTTCTTTTCTGAAAATTACACCGTGTACGTGATTAATTTTGGTCCCTGTTTCTAGGACCACTGGATGAGTGTGTTGGTGGTTCCATGTGCGTAGAGGGAATATGCATTTGTCCCGCTGGTTACACAGCTTCTCCAACAACTGCACGGTGTGAACCGAATCCGACAACAAGTCCACCTTCTACAGGTGATTATAGAGAAGGTTACGCTTCCTCTGTACTAACGGCACATATATCGAGTGTAATGCAGCCGCACACGCGACCTCCTTATAGGCCAACGGCGGGCACAAGACCACCATTTAATGTTGCAACCGATGTACTGCTTCAAATTCCAAAGGAGGAAATAGTGTGGACTACATCTCCTTGGCCCCCACCAGTTGAAATAAGTACTCAAACTACATCAACATTTCCAGCAACGAAACCTTGGCATGTACTAACTACTGCTTCAAACGTTGCTAATATAGATCGATTTGTTGACTTCAAAAAATTGACAACTATTGAGCGGCCTAAAACTACACAAACTATGGATGAGTGTACGGCTGTAGGTTTATACTGTCGTGGTGGCACTGTTTGTATTAACATGTCATGTCAATGTCCTCCTGGCTTTGTTCTGCATAATGATCAATGCGTTCCACCACCAACAAGTGTAAAACGGAAAAGCAAAGGTTATATGCAAGGTGAGTTAGTGGTTTTACAAAACGAACCTTATATTTGGCGTTCTTACTGGTAGTACTTTTGCTCTAAAACTGTTTGCTGTGGTTTTGATTTAATCATCAATTCAATGTGCTTTTGAGTAAATTTGGGAAAAATTTTTTTGCAATAATTTTGTATAGCTGCTTATTTCAAATAATACTAAAGACATTTTTATGGTGTCATGGCAATTATTTAGTTATTTTTTTATTTTCATAGAAACGTTAGAATGACAGTACTCCTTTTGTCAGTAGGAAGCGGTAGTCGCATTTTATTTCCTCGGATTGCAAATGGTTATTTCAACACTCTTCTGTTACTAACATGAGTTTTACCATTAGCAGATTGAATTTCTTGCGGGGAGTTTTTAAACGCTGTAAAATCATGTCAAAGTAGTCAATTTCACTGTTAGCGGAAAATTCAAATCAGTATTATTGCTAGAGTCGTTAGCTTGTTTATTAGGAATCTTGAAGTTATTAATACAATTCTGCAACTTTTTTTTTTGTATTTGAGAAATGGTTCAATTTGCATGAAACAAAATTTCCAAACAAACAAACTTGAGCTTGAAAAAAATGGAACCACTGTTTCAAAAAATGTTTTTAGTAAAGAACGGAAAGGGATTTCAATAAACTTAAAAATTTGTAACTATTAATTATCTTTCTATCCTACCATCTCTGTTATTTCACATAATTTCATGTAGGACAATAACTGTTGATTCTTACCTATCACATTTATATTCCTTTCCAACTTTATCTTTCTAACTGTATTGGGTGTTTACACACACACGAATTTTTATTGTATTTATATCAGAATTTAACCTTTTACTTTGTCATACTAATTGAATCTGGAAGCAATAACATTCGTACCTAACTATGCAAATTAACTTCAAAATTGTTAATGTGGTAAGAAAAAGCGATGTCAAATTGAAAAAATTATAAAGTTGTTGTTAGTTTTCAGCTTTTCTTCCGTTATCTCTGCAGCTTAACCACTCGAACGTTAATAATTGCTTTCAAAATACCGCTTTATTTGCTTAGTTCGACGCTCAAGTCTTCTCAGATTTTTTTTGAAATGTCTAATTTTTTTTGAGAGTAATGCTCATAGCAGTTACTTTAGACAGGCTTATTATTTAGCTTACATATTGGAGTAATAAAGTGGTCATATAAAATTTAGATAACTGTGCAATGGTTTTGAAAAAATCTTCTACAAAACCTTACGTTTACTAATCTAAAACACGTGTTAAAAGCTGACAGCTAAACATGATTTTTAGGGCAACGATTTGCTCGTCCGAATGAATCGTGTCGTAACGGCGAAACTTGTACAGGCGGCTCATACTGCTTGGATAAAAAGGTAGAAAACACCTTCGACATTTTCCTTAATCGCAAGGTAACCCGTTAACAACTAATTCCTTACCCACTCGTTCTTCAATTTATAATACCATTTGTAACAAAATTACTACTTGTAAAAACAAGTAATACTAATCTTTATAATGCCGCACTATTAAAGCTTGCAAAATGAAAGCGCTTGAGAGTTTTACATTAACGCTACTCAAAGCAATCTTTGTTGCTTATTATAGTCAGTTGTGATAATCATTTCCTCGAAAGTTAAGTCGTTTCATGTTTATATAACAGGCTTTTATCACTAGCTGCAACAAATTCAGAATGCCGTTATAGTGACAACCATTAACTTTTCTTGCTGATCAATCTTTTTTTCCATTAACTAGACAAGCTTTTAAAAGACCAGCATTTTGAAGAGAATTTTTTTTAAAAGCTGCCAGTCTGCATTAAAGTAAGCTTTTGCCAAATGAAAGAACAGGTGTCAGTAAACAACTTTTTCTGTCATTATTTCAATGCATGGCTTAATGTTCTAAGTCTATTTATGCAATACAACTCACTTAATTTGTACGAATGCTAACCGTACAGTAGTGTGGTTACTGTATTTCACATCGTGCCTTGTAAAGTCCATTAGACAAGTAGTTAAAGTACGCATAACTAATTGGACAGTCCTGTTGAAATCCAATAATTTGTCGATTAACTTATTTCAACATTGTTAAAGGTTAAAGTGCTTATAGTTTGGAACAGATGGCCTAGTCAAACTATTTTTTTAGACTTGCCTTTGCCCTCCAGAAAAGCCGGTGGTTAGAGAGCACACATGCATTCAAAGTGATGAGAAGCCACTATTACAACTGCAGAAAGCTGGACCAGGGCAACAGTGTAATGCTGAAACGAGATGCACTGATCAGTCTATGTTCGTTAAAACGCGCTTTTTTTTTGAATTACTGTAGGGTTATTAATGAAAAGTTGTTGCAGTATCATACAAAAATACCCAACAAAACTTTAAAGTTTAAAGTTTAAATAAATAATAGGATTTCTGAGGTATGTCAATTAGATAGCGTACTTAACTTTCTTATTTTTCTGATAACTAGAAATTTGGCCAAAAGTTCATTATTTTAAAAAGCCACTTTTTTTGCTGTAATGAAAGCATAATTTAGAGTTTTTTGTGTCTTCATCTTTAACGCAGTACTGGGAAAGACAGTTACGTAGAGAACAGTTTGCTACGCCAAGAGTAATTGAGATCGAATACGTAACCAAATTTTAGATGCTATCAAGGGATGTGCCGTTGTCAAGCTGGCTACGCTGCGATAAGTGGCAAATGTGTCAAGCTTCCTTCAGCTTTATCAACTGCTAGAACCGCTCCTCCGACACAACTTGTTTTTGTAGCACCAGGAGAACAGTGTAATAGAGATCGAGCTTGTAAAGGAGGTTCAAAGTTAGAGCTTAGATGTCTCTTTCACTTTTAGTATAAACCAACAGGAACTATTTTAAATTGTTTTAAGTGCTTATATTCAAACATTATTTTACATTGTTTTTCGTTTCTTCGTTAAAAGAAGTAATAAAAAGCATTATGAATGTAAGTGGCAATATCTTTGCTTAATACAATGATTCACAGCTGTGTGGACGGTGTGTGTCGTTGTACGGACAATCAGATGATTCGTGATGATAACTGTGTTGATGCAACAACTATGCATTTAACAACTTTTTCGAAACAAACAGTCGCTGTGCCGCACCCAACAACAGTTCTTGAAACTCAGTCCTCTACCACGTCTGTAATTATGCCTACCAGAACTTCAGGTCATCTTTCGGTCGTTTTATGAATCACTTATTTTTTCTGGTAATTCTGCTATGACACTATATTTCAAAATAAAAACGGCAAGGATAGAAGCGCTAAAAGACATTTAATGAATGCACTTCTAATTTATCTTCTTAAAAAAAAAAAAAGTTCAGGTCAGAATGAATGTGATGATGATACCCAATGTACCGATAATCGGATTTGTATTGTTGGCAAGTGTAAATGCAAATCTGGTTACGTTGAAAGAGATGGAGTTTGTATCCAAATAGAAGGTAGGTATAAATCTGGTGAAATTGTATTTTTTTTCTTTCTGATTAAAGCACAAAAATTTAAGTTTTTTTGCAATTGCTTTAAACAACGTAATTCTACTAGAAGATAGCAGAAACTTATCTGTTTCTGCCAAAACTATTTTTGTAGTCGGAGATCATTAGTGTACTTGCCTGTAAAGCCAATCTGTTTAGACTTTTTAACAGGTAAAGCAAGGTACATTTCTTGGGAATGCATATCGTAATACTATTTTTTTTGTAAACATTTAACCGGTCAGCGACCTATAATAAGAACATCACAACACCACCTAATTTACAACTTTCACTACACTTACTCAATTTCTGTCTCACTTTGCTGACTGCAACAGCTATGCAACTTTTCAAAAAAGCTTATAGTTTGTATTCAGAGCGAAAAAGAACACAAGCCTAGTATTTTTCGGTGTGTTTTATTCTTTACTAATTGTATCAAAAAATTTTTTGACTTCACGCATTTCCAAAAATTTTTTTTTAAAGTTGTTTTCTTTTTCTACATTACTGCAAACGAAAACAACTGCTAAAAATAAGTTGTTATTATTAACGGAACATCAAAATTAATTGTTGCACAAAATTATCTCGATGCTGTAGTAATTGAAGTTTGGATGGCTTTATAACAACTTGCTGTTGCTATACAATCTTTAATTATATAAGAGTGAAGTGGTTTTTGCAAGAGCCATATGCTTAATATGAATATTTCTCACATGAGTTTTTTTACTTGTTTCATTTATTTTTTACTTTTTTTGTGAGACTGCAATCTCTAACGGCTTTTAGAAATTGACTACAGCGATCAGTACATCTCAACCACATCTGGAAGTTCTGCACAAAGAAGGTCTAGTTCGACATCTAGAAAAAGTGCACATACATCACGTACACCACGTCCACGAATTACAGGCCCACCTCTGAAACGTCCACGGCCAATTGGTTCTGGCAGTGGAGGTAACAAGGAAAGTTTAAAGACTCGGTCAGGTAACGGGACCTGTCCACCGGGTAACGAGCCGGCACGAGATGAATCTTCTGGTAAAGTAATTGTATGTAACGGTATGGAACCAAATTGTCCACCACGTTCCTACTGTTATGTTACTGGTTATGCAAGTGAGGAATATAATTGTTGTAAGTCGTGGTAACCGCAGTTTGTGGCTATCAGCGTAGGAGGCCATCTGTAGTGGAACGACGTTATGGCATGCCGATCCATCTGAATGTATTGTGCATGTTCCTTTTTTGTTAAAAAGCTATCTATTACTAGAATACAAATAATTTTCTTTTCTGTTTCTTCTCCTGTTCGTTTTTTTTTAGTTTTTGTTTTGCATACTGATTGCCAAAAAAACCTTTATTTTAATGCACTACAGTAAAGAAAGTGAAGCTTGACAAATACTAATAAGTTGCTTAGTGATAATATTTAATAAAGATTTGTCTGTAATTATTTTTTGTTATTTTCATGTACAGCTCTTATGTGTTATTCCGTCTTTTTATATTGAATAAAACTGAGGTACTCTGCAAAAAAAAAAGTACGTAATGGTTGAAGATAAAAAAATATTTTTTCTATTCTTGTTTTTGTTTCTTTTTTCTTTTAGAAATTTTACTTTTTTTTTTTTTTTCTTTTTTTGTCGGAGAGTCAAAATTATAGGATTATATCAAGATAAGATTTCAGTGTTTAAGCAAAAGAAAAACCTCATTGCATGTAAAATTTTTCTCTTCTACAAAATTTTTTTCTTTTATTTGTTTGTGTGTTGATGTGGTGTGTGTGTTTGTATCATTTGTTGAGACTGCTTTTTAAAACTACTTATGTTTTTTTTTCTTCACGCTCAATTCTAACGGTGATTGAAGTGATGCTACAAATAAAGTTTTTGACACATTATTTGCAAAAACGACGATCGACTTTATACGCACTTGTGAAATCAGCCATTAAACTACTGCCAAAAAAATTTAAGCATTATTCATTACACTAAATAATTATTGCACTCAGTTTGACAACAGCTTTCAAAATCAGACTGCTGAAAGCTTGTAAAACTACACCACCTGTAAAACCGACAAAATATAAAATGGAAAAAAAGACGAATTTACGGAATTAGCTGAGTTGCAGGAACCATTGTTACTTGCAGTCGCTCTACGGACGTTTGAAAGAATTTTGACTTTCAACTGTAAAACGTCTTTTGGCAATTATTACAATCCTCTTACAATTTTCTACAGAAGCAAAGCAATTCCGAAATAGAGCACAAAAAGAAAATCCTGCACAGTTGCATCTTAATCGAAATTTGTTTGTAGATTTTACCAAAGTTTGCTTTAATTAGGAGAGTAACATTCTTTTGTCTGTCTACAAAAATAATGAAAATCTTGGAGTACAGTATAGTTTTTCCTAATCAAGAGAACAGTATTTTACTCCGATTTTATAGCAGAAGCAAGTCGCTCAGAAGATGATGACAGAACTACCAAAGAACTAGCAATTTTTTAACCGGTTAATAAGAAAAAAAAAGTCTAGAACGTTATTCATGAAAATTAGAAAATTGAAATAGCTTTTAACAAAAATCATACAAATTCCACTACACTCTATAATGCAGAAGAGTAGTGAAAAACCATAAAATTATTTTAGCCGTTAAAAGACGACATTTGGTAAACTACGGAGACGCTTGTGACGTACGTAAAAGTTACTGCCTACAAAATTCTGTTTGCATTGATAGCATTTGTCAATGCAGAACAGGAGAATTGTTCAGCAAATACGGTTTATGTCAGCCGTTAGAGGAGCTAGCAAAAGATATTTCCTCAAAAGATTCTTTTTTCGCATGGGTAAATTTTAATCGCCGTTGTGTAGTACTAAAATTTCATTAGAAATTATAAAGTAAAAAAGGATTATACTTTTTTAATAACAAAATAAAAAGATTTAAATGTTTTTAACTCATCTAAAATTTGCAGCCAAAAAGTTATCTCGAAATAAATGGTAAACAAGCTTATCTGAGGAACTATAATACATCGTATCTGAACGTGATTGAAACTAATACTCAAGTTCATTCTTCTCCTACAGTGAATACAGCTTTAGTCAACCACGATGGTAATCAGCAACAAAATTATCAGCGTTTGGATATCCATCGTAACAGTCTCAAAAATAATTTTGCTATTGGACCAGTTACTTACACTGTCAAGACAAGCTCAAACTTCAACAGCCCGGCAGTTATACCATCATATGTTAATCCGGGCAACCCACGACCTTTTTCTCCTCCAACAATACCCAGCAGACAGTTCACAACTCCTACTCCAGTGACTGCTATTCTTACTTTACCTGCTGCTAGGCCAACTTTTCCTCCAAAAAATGGTAGTGCCAGTTATAGATTGTTAGGTGAACGTTGTGAACCTGAAAGTGACACGTGTCCGCAGCATGCTGACTGTATCCTACATGTATGTGCTTGTATTCCTGGTTACGAACCCGGCAATGGGTGGTGCAGTCCTGTAACTGATAATGATAGAGGTGGGTTTGAAGTGATAAGACGTTCAAAAATCTGTGTATTTTTATCCGATTATTTCGTTTCAGCAGGGAAGCGCAGCAGATATCGCGCATTTGGAGAAACGTGTCGTCTTGGTGAGGAGTGTGACGTTGGAGATTGTGTTGAAGGACGTTGCGACTGTGGAGCCAAAAAAGCATTGATTAACGGAAGCTGCATTAATGGTGTTTTACTAGTTTTTATAAATTTTTTGCATCCAGAGATAGACATGATAACAGACAGCAGAAAACTTTGTTATTGCCTATTGCTTTTTCTGTACTGCTGGTCTTTTACAGAGTGGGAACTTAAGGGAACCGCGAGACCAGGAGAAGGTTGCGATCAGGGACGCATCTGTTCAGGGGGGTCAATTTGTGACC
>UXUI01008783.1:239-14467 GCA_900576705.1 Enterobius vermicularis
ATTATTTTTTTCTATTTTTCTTATTTTTGCCACTTTTGTCTTTGTTGTCATTACTATTTTTATTTTTATTATTTTTATTACTTTTGTTTTTGTTATTGTCAATTATTGGTTATTAATTATCGATTGTTAGTCATTAGTTATTAATTATTATTAATATTGTTTTCATTACTTGTATTGCTGTTACTAATAATATAATTGCTGGCAACTTTTATTATTTTATTATCGTTAGGTATTAATTCTTACTATTTTTGTATTATTTTGTTCCATGGTTCTGGCTGGATTTGTTTGCTACTTTAGTCATTTGAGTTTGTTTTAGGGGTAACTGTACGTATGTATTTAGCAGGTGGGAAAATTTCACAAAGGAGATTCATTGACTGCGAAACTATGGGGGCTTGGGAAAGCATGGTGTGATTTAGAGAGGAAGACATTGGTACAAAAGGACGCTTGCTTTTGAGAGTTTTTTGAATGTACAGAATTGGTCTTACTGTTGTACAGTAAGTCAGTGCTTTATTGATTAGATGTGGGTTCGTGTCGGCGTTTCACAGTAGTGAAAGGTTTACGTGTTGTTTGCTTTGACAGTGGTGCGATCGTCACGGAAACTAGTTTAGTGACTAGGTGCTTTCATAGTTGCTATTATTATTCGGAATTGGCTCGATGTGCGTTTTTGATTTCTGATTTTTCGGAGGTTTCTGTAGGCTAAGTGATTTTTTATCTCCAATTTGAGTGTATTTTACAGCCACAGAATTGAGATTGGTTTTATTCGGGGTCTTTGTCTTGTGAGCTGTGTTGAGCGGATTAGGAGGTTTCGTATTTTTCTCTGAGTTTGTTTCCCCGATTGTCATGCCGAGTTTGTTTCCCCGATTGTCATGCCTTGAAGCTCATGGTACTGTGAATGGTATTTCGTGTTTGGGTCTGTTTTTCATGTTGTTTATTGTAACTTGTCTGATTAATGGGAGTCGGCATGCTGGTAGTTTCTCGTAAATTGTTTGCAGAACTCAGTGTTGGCTTGTATCGCCGAATGGCAGTAAAATAAGTTGCCCGTTCAGTATTTTGAATTTGTGCGGAATTAAGAGTTGTAGCTTTGTGTGTGATTTGCGTTCAAATTGCGATTTTGAGAGGTGGGCAACGTTATGTTGAAATTTAATTTATTATTTTTAGATAAATATTGATTGAATTCCATCCTCTTACTTGCTTGCGATTTAATCGGAAAGGAGCAAGAAGTTGAGTTAAGTGGACAGGCTACCATTTTAATGCGCCTATTATGGAACTTTAATTTTCCTGGTAGTAAGACTAAATTTGCAGATAACAGCTAGTCTTTTCTTTAGAAAACATCGACAGTAATAATTTAGTTTTTTGCGTCTAATTTGTTGCGATCACAGAACAGTCATTGAAAACTAATGCCAAATGTTGTTGAGTAGAGACTCAACAACAGTGCAGTTTGGTCATCTTGTGTAGAAGCAATTTACCTTTATGATTCGTTTCCGCAGATGTGTTTGTTTGGAAATTAGCTACTATATGGTTGTTCCTGAGCTGTCTTAGCTGTATTGGGTGGTTCTGTTATGCTTTTTGTTTCAAACATTAAGATGCGCTTGGTGGGTGACAGGAAGCTCAACCTCATATAAGCTTTTTTTAAATTTATTTTTTAGAAGGTAAGATGTTGCAATTGATTTAGATGTTTGTGGTTTGGCAAATTAGCGTTGAAGACCAAACATTGATCTAGAAATTTTTTTTTGTTTGATTTATCTACTTTTCATTTGAAGGCTCTAATAATCGTCAAATTTAATTGAAAACTAGGTGGTAAACGAAAGATTGGTCGGTCAGCAGCTCTGTTTCGCGGGAATGAATGTTGATCTGCATGGGCAGTGGCTATGTATACTGCATACAACTAGTCATGTTCTTAAGATTTGAAAAAAGCACAAATTTTTTAAAATTTTAAAGTTGGGCTTGTGAGTTTGAATTAAAACCGATGTCAAGGTTTATAGAACTGACTAATGCTGTGTTCGAATTAAAACCTATGTCAAGGTTTATAGAATTGACATGCTTTGTTCTATCGTCTTATTCCTCAACAACATAAAGACGCATCTCCAGTTGGAAAAATAGGCTTTTGTTGTGCGTTGTACATTTTCTTTCACGCTCTAGTCATTTGGCTTCGGTTCCCGTTTTATTTTTGCAAAGTTTTAGCTGCAGGGTCTAGAAACTTTGACCTCAGCGGTGGTAAAGAACATGGTTTTTTAGGTGAGCGGTTGAAAGTATTTTGAAGAATTTTCGGTTTTGCTTCGCTCTGCTTCATTTTGATACGGTAGCCATCAAATGTTCGAATGGTTTTGTTACTATGACCAAATTTTACTTTGGGGTGATTTTTTTACATAATAAAATTTGAATTCAGTGTAATTCTTTGTCATATTTCTGTCTTGTCACGTCATCTTTTAGCTCGTGAAATTTTTTGCTCAATTTGGAATTTTTTGCTAGTGCAACGAGCTTTTATTTTATTATCATTTTTCTACTTTTTTTATTTGTAAGGTACTTTAAAATTTTTAGGAAATTGATTTCAAAAAAGAAGAGGTAACTTTGGTGGAATTCTACGTTTCCTTTGACGCTAAGAATGAAATCATTGTATATTTTTGGGAAGAAAATTTGAATACATGAGTACTATTTTTGTACGAAGATTGGACGAACAAATCTGCAGTTTAAGTGCTTTACATTCTAAAAACGAAGAAGTAGCGAATAGATGGCAAGATGGTCAAAAACTCCTTTACCTCTTTCGTACACATCTGAATTTCAGTCGCGTACGCCTTGTGCAGTGCAGAATTTTCTTTCTCCTTGCAGCTTTCTAGTTTTTGTTATAAACGGAAAATATTTTTTTGAAAGTCTTGTATAAGATTTTTGCAAATTTATTGAGGGAAAATCTGTACTTGTAGCACTTGTAAAATTTACTTATCAAGCCTGGAACTTTCTTATTTTGGTTATTTATTTTGTTGCTGGTAGACAGTTAAGCTCCAGTTAAGTTTATTCTGATTGTTCCATCTCTGTTTATGGAACTTTTTACATGCTTATAGATGGGAGCTTGCTTTTTGAGAAACAGGCAGCCAGAGAGATGATCGGAATTACTTGCCTTCGCAATGCTTCACATTTTCAAGTATAGTTTCAAACCTTGATTTTTATATGGCTGGAGTTTTTGGATTTTTAGCAGTTCCCAGATTTGGAAAGCCTGTTAACACAAGCAATTCGTCTGCTAATTACTGTTTTTTTCGGAAAAAGCGGCGGTCACCGAACAATTTTTTAAATTTACAAAATTCGATGTGCTTTTCTTCACTCCTCTGCATGTTGGCAGGTTAAGTGGCAGTGCGGTAAAGCGTTCCTTCAAATAACATTCTGATGAGCGCTGCAGGAAAGAAGCAGTAAATTTCATCTACTGCCTAGGTGTTAAAATTTGTTTTTGAAGAAAAAGACTATTTGGAACAGTTGTCGAGAGTGACAGTGATGTTTTTCATTGGGGTCTTCTAAAGGGAAGCTGAATGGATGTGTTAGTGAACTGTACAGCTGTATTTTCCTGTCGATGGGATTGTTTAATGGCCGTTTGTCGTTTGCGAAAAAAATTGTTTTGCGCAGTTATGTATCGCTTCGGTTATATTTATTCGCCGCGCCCACCACTATTTTAACTAAAAGTGACGCTATTTGGGGATGTGGGAATGGCAGATTTTCCGACTCTGTTCTTTTTTATTTATACCACACGCGTTTGCATTGTTGATACATTGTTATTTTCCACAAGGAATACTTTTACTTATAGCCTTCAGAACCAACAAATTTATTTTTGTCTCGGTATTCTTGGTATATATATATAGTACGGGAAACTGAGTTTTCTCAAAGGTACTAGCAGTTACTCTTGTTTACCAGGAATAGAAAAGCAGCTGGTGCATGCTCTTTAAAGAAGAGAAGGTAGGTTTTTTGTCGAAAAAACGACTGCCTTTAATTTGTGTAGCACTGATTAAACTGCTTACCAATTGCCAAACATTAATTTGTTACAACTGTTACCTAAGCTGTTTTCTTTGCTAATTTCAAATGCAGCTGCATCGTGTTTCCTCAGTGTTTGGCTTTCGGAAGAAAACTATTTCTCCTGGTCACTATTCATTATCACTTTACTAAATTTTAGGGAAATAAGAAGTACACTTATCTATTTTTTTCAATGTAAAAAAAACATTGTTGGTAAATGTTCTACAGTTGTTTGGATTTTTTGTGAGCATTTTATTTGAAGGATGGTGTTTTCAAAGCGCTCTTTCAGTATTTTTTGCGTATGAGCCTTCCCAAAAAGCACGGATTTTTTATCTTCAATAAGCGAACATATATTGGACGGTTAAAATTCTCTCACTTTGCTGTCTTAAGTTAGTTCTCATTCAGAGGAAAAGTTGTGGGCTGATCTATGTACTTTCGCTGCAGGCAACAAAAGTGTGGGAAACAAAGTTATGATGATCGAGACACTGATTGCAATGATGCGGTATCTGTCACCTCGGCAGGACGACGATGCTGTTGATCGGTTGAATTATCTATTTACTCCAAACATACTGTTGGCATTTGCGGTATTGATCAGCTTTAAGCAATTCGGTGGCCATCCTATAGAGTGCATTACTGCAAGCAAGCTGCCTGGTTCGTGGGAAGAAGTTGGTCGTTCAGCTAACTAAATTTTCAAATGTCAGACCTATTTCTTCTGTGCACCAGCATGGTTTTGAAACTTTAAGCTCCAGTGGGTTTTGAAAAATAGCAGTACTTCAGTGTGTGTTGCTAAGAATGGGGCTTCTTGCAATATTAAACATGGGAGCCTCACGAAACTTACTTTTTCATCAAGTAACAAGCGGTATGCCTAGCGCGATTTTCAGTTAAGATTACTTTTAAATTCTGAATTTGTATGACGAAAGTTGCTTACTTTTATAATTTTGTGCAGGCATTTTACGACTGTTGGTACAACAGAGTTAAATTTATGGCTGTTCAAATTGCTGGCTTTAATTCTAGTAATAAGCATTGTACGACGTTTACCAAGAACTTCCTATACGAATAGCAAAGGAGGAAAAGGGAGGGTGAAAGCAAGGTGAGTTGGGACTAAAGAAAGGTTCTCCATTTTTTTGTACCAGCGTAGTTTAAAAAAGCAATTTGTGAGAATTTTTTCGGACAAGTCTTTATTTGTTTTCCCCCGATATAAAGTGAGGTCAGCTGAATGACTTTTAGTGAGTGTTTCACAGTTCCCCTCTACTTTTCATTCCCGTTATTTGCACCAACCTAAATGCGCCGTTTTTTAGACAAACCTAACGGCATTGTATCTCTCGTTAAACGATTTTTTACAAGCTGGAAGATATTCTTATTTCTAGATTAGTTCTGCTGCCGTGTTTCCTTTTTGTATCCCATTTTGCTGGGGACCGTTTGCTTTTGATACAACAAATGCAGCAGGGGAAGGTCACAAAAACTTTTAGCTTCAGTCTTGAAAGACGGCTTTCGGAACAATTAGAAATATAGCTGGGTGGCTGGAATTCGCCTGAAAAGTTTAATCAAGATTAGAGGTTTCACCGTTGAGTAAAGTTTTTTAAACAATCTTTCAAACTCTACCTCAGTTTGAGTTGGAGATTATGATGTCAAGTGCCGAAATTGCCGTACAGTCGAGCGTCTGGCTAAGTCCAGGAGTATTAAGGCAGTGTAATTAGCTATTATAGCTATTAGTGAATGGGTTAATTTTAGTGTTTAGCAGGCTCCAGTTTAAAATTTCTGAATGAAACTTGGGTTCTGTTTGCACACCAAAAAACTTCTGTGTTTTTGCGCTATGGCTGCACTATTAATTTCTTATTCGTTTTTAGATTGTTCTCTGTTTTTCTTAACTTGCTTAAAACTGAGATTGTTTTTACTTTTTTGCATTTTTTAGTCATCTAAAAGGTTTTGTAACTAAATAAGATGTAAAATTTTTACTGCTTTACAACAGAAGTGATACAAAGAGCTGTAAAGGAGAAAATTAAAAAGGAGAGTGTCAGTTTTGCAGGGGGTATAAAGATTTTGTATGATCAGGCGGACTGTTTCGAAACGCTTGAATTTCTTGTCACTTTCACATTTTTTGGTATCTCAGAATATTCTTTACTCGGAAACAGTAGAAATAAAAACACTCAGCTTCCCATTGCCAGTATTATCAGTTGTTTTCTCTACTTAGCAAGTAAAACATTTTAATTATTAATTTTTTACAGTAGGAAATTCACTAATTCAAAATCTGCAAAGTGCAAGTGTATTCAAAATTAATGTCAGCAAACAAGTGTAGTTGGATTTCAGTACGCAGAAAACTACTGTTGGGCGCAAGACACGTATTTTGTAAAACTAAACGAACCTGTGGCTTTAGTGCAGCAGCAAGATCGATATACTGAAAACAGGAGGTTGACATACTATAAATGGGTGCCATTCTTCTTGCTTTTTCAAGCAGCTTTATTTCGTCTTCCCAGTCTGTTTTGGAACTACCTTTCTTTTAGCTCAGGTAAAGATTTTGTAGTTGGACACTTATGTTTTTGAGATGATAGAAGAACTTGAAAAAGTTTTGATGGAAGTGGCGAGACAAACGATGAAATCTTTAGGACAACGCTGCTAAGAACAGCTGAGTAGTTGACTGTGAAAGATGACACCTAATGGCTCATGTGAGAATTCAGAAGTGTTTAGGAATTCGAATAAATGAAATTGTAACACGAGCAGTGGACCCAGCAAACATGGAGGAGCCAAATCAGAGCCACTGTGTCGCGGTGCTTGCTAAACATATTCAGAACGCATTAAGGTTTCAAAGACGGGTTTTAAAGTAATGTTGCACTATTGATTAATAGTTATTTCTAAAATTCAAGTGACGACGAAGTGGCGGTATTTTGGGTCAGTCACTTCAAAACGCTTTTAATAATAAGTGGTTTTCAGGCGAGATATTAAGATTCACAAGACACTAACTTTTTTAAACATTCGATACACCGCGTTCTTCATATCATTGATGTACATGATCACCAAAACTCTGTATTTGACCAACGCGCTTTTGCAAATATACATCTTGAACAGGTCACCGGTTTACTAAAGTATTGTTCTTTTACTTTTAATGAGGCAGCTGGAGTGTGAATTTGATTCAGAAGATAAGTAGACCGGAATAAATTGAAGCACAAGTTTCTGAGCAGTAAAAGAATCTCGTCGGTGTAATTAAACTAGTACTGTTATTAGTTTTAATGGTTCTTACTTAACTTACAATTTCAGAGTGATTGAGTCTTTAGAATTTACTGTAGTAATTTTTTAATGCTTCTGACAAAGTGGAGTGCTTGTTTTTAAAGACTTTTGAGTATTTTTGAAAAGAGTATGGTTTTATCAGATTGGTTTTTCCTCATGGGGGTTTGAACTACTTTGGTGAGATAGATTTTTAACTGATGCTTGTAATGACTTTTAAATCATGGGTTTTTATTTAATGATTTATGTAATAGAAAACCTTCGTTTTTTAGTTACTCTCAAGTTTTTGCAGGAAATTGAAGCTTAATTGCAAAAAATGAGTTCTGATAAGTCGAGAAGCTGTTGGGCTTTAGAATGCCGAATAACAATGACGAGGCATTATGCTAAAGTCTGTCTTTCTTTAAGTCAGAAACTAAAACTGAATTAATCTAATTGGTAAACGGACGCTGAGCTCGTTTATGACGCAAAATTTCAAAAAAAGTCTGCTCACAGAGAAGTACCGTTTTTCTAGTGGAGCTGCTTAACCAGCACATTATGTAAAGGAAGTTTTTGAGCAGAATGCGCCTTATCTTTTTGCTCATAGCTATACTTTATTTGAAGAATGAATTGTTTAAAAAAAGCTGCATTGTCTATCACAAATATTTGAGCTATCTAAGATATTTTTTTGGAATTATGAATGAACTCATTTAGCGTCTTAGAGGTGCTTCATTTGAGCGAATCAGTAGCGATTTTGTAGTAAACTTCCACTTTATAATTTTGTTCTGCTGAATGCTGTTATTAAGTGACTACGTCTGTGCATTTCGTTAAACTTAATTGGCTTTCTCATGGAAGATTTTTAGCTGAGCAAGAACCTTTTGCCTAATGCTGATTGTTTCTACGTACACCTTATACCAAAAAATGGGATAATAAGCTGTACCCAACTGCATTACGTCAAAACTTGAAAAAGGGTATGACCAGTCGTTTTAATTTCTACGGAGTATGTTGAATTTGTCAGAAGTTTCACATCAAGAAACGTCTATTGAGACACACGGCTAATCTGCATTTACAGTGCATTGCAGTTCTATTCCGTCACTTTTATACCTCACTAAATGAAACAACTTAAGTTGTGGAGGCTGGTTTTTGCATTACAATACAGATTTAAATGTCGACACCCTTTGTAAAATTGCTCAACTTCTTTTAAAAATCTTAAATAAAAACAATTTAAACTTGAGCAAGGCAACCTGCCATGCCATTTTTAGTAAATTTGTGTCTTTTCGCTTATTTCTAATGAGTTTAACCAGGCCTTCGTATGAATAAAATTTTTTCTAGAAATTTTTTTTGTACAAATATCTTTTGCGAAATTAAAATTTGTCATGTAGCAATAATAGGCTTAGTTCAATATATTATAATTTGGGAAAGCAAGTTCACCAACAAAAGCCAACGATGTGGTAATCTTTGTATTTTTCAAAAGCTGAAAGAACTACGGCCATAAAAGTTGTTGACTATCTTTTTAGGTTTTTAAAAATTGGCCAAAATGAGTGGTATGGTTTGAAAGTTATTCAAGAGGTTTTAAATGGCACTGAATGGAGTAATAGTGGAGTTTTTCCGCGGGTCTCAGTTTGCGACTTTACGGTAATTTGAAAGTTTCAACGATTGAGTGACAAAAAGTAAAGTTATCCTAGAAGCAAATGTCTGTTGTAATGAGAATTTTTCGGTATATATTCGCTATCAACATTGTAGGTATAATAGAAATTTTTGAAACTTCTGTTATTCAGCCTCTGTTTTACAGATCTGGCAAGTCGGAAACATTCTTCGGTATTCAGCACAGTGTGTTTTGGTCATCAACATGTTTAACGAAAAGATTTTCATATTTCTCTGGTTTTGGTACATGCTTCTAGTTACGTGTACATTATTATCGTTTGCGTACTGGTTGATAACGCTAACGGTTCCATGCTTTAACCGGTGGTTTATTTCACAGAGTTTAGAATTGTCGGACATGAAATTCGATCCTGAAAGTAAGCATTCAAGTGAAGGTTTTTTTGCAAAATGATCTCATGGAAAGTCAATGACTGAGTATCTTCTACTAACTCGATCTTTGCTAGTTAGCCATTGTTTGCAGCAAAGAGAAAAGAAGTTGAAAGATTTATATCAAAATATTTACGATACGATGGCGTGTTTGTTCTCAGAATGGTTACTATACATGCGGGAGTAATTTTCGGCACAGATTTGGTGCTTGCTTTATGGAACGCCTTTTACCACCTTGAAGAGGAAGTAATGTTTAACACTAGCTCTGCGAATTAGTTTGTGGGACAGTGAAGATGGAAATTTGCTAAGATTTGCAAAACATTTTTCTGCAGTCTTTTGTTTATTTGATCTGCTTAGCAGAAACCACCAAAAAATAGGAAATAAAAATGTTCGAATCATAATTTTCTTTACTTTAACCCAGTTAAAAGCTTAACAGATTTTTAGATAAAATCATTTTTTCAAGTTTTCTGAGGGAAGAACGTCATTGACAGATAACAGCGAAAATAAGCAGAACTTTTTGCGGCAAAGAAGGAGGAAAGAATTTACTCCGCCTTTGGACTTAAATGTACGCACTAAGCTGATACCGGTTGTGTCCGACAAGTCTGAAAGCGGTTCGAACGATTATAACTGAGTTTCTACACTTACGGTGAGTAAGCAGCTTTTAAAACATTCATTAAATTTTGCAAGCAAGGACTTATGGGCTTGCAGTGTATTAGAATCTGAAGAACAATTGTGCGCTACGCGGTAATCTTCGACGAAAAGCAACTTGTTCGAGCCGAATTCTTTGTAGTTGCAGCATTGTATTTGCTCGTGATACATGTTTATACTTATACTTTACCCTTGCAGAATTCGCAAGGCCAGCATCTGTATGTGTCATTTATTAACAGTTAATCTTTTCATCTCTCTTTTTTTCTGCAAATTTTTGTTTTTTGATCGTTCACTTTTTTAAAACTTTACAGATCTTTAATCAATTGGAATTAGCTATTAATTGAAATCAGGATTGCAAAGAACTGGTAAAACATTGCTTTGTTGTTGTTGGTTGTTATTATGAGCAGAAAAATAAGTTGGTGAAAACAGTATAAAAATTTTCAAAACAAACGATTACAAGATGCATTTTAGAGCGGCTTAGGGTAGGGGGAGCGATGTCGGTGAGGTTCACTGCAGGTGTAGAACTAGAAATGCCACTGAAAAAACTTGAGAAATCTATTTCAAGCGTTTTAGAAAGAAAACTTTATTTCCTACACGTCATACTAATTTGTTTACCAGATATTGATATTCTTTCGCGTTAGATTTTTTTGCTTACACTGTAACAAAATTAGTGGGTTTTTGAGATTGGCGTGATGTACGGCAATGTGCAGTTGATTTAACGACATCGAAGTGTTTTAGATTTTTTGTTTCGGTTTTTTACAAACGTTCTGGGAAAACATTTTTTGTTCTTTTAGGGGGTTTTTCACTTTTCATATTTTAAATGTTTTAAAATTAGTGGTACAACTTATAATTGATTACTTATAATCAATTAGTTCTTTGTTTAAAAAGTAAAGTAGTGGTGAGAAACCTGAGTTCTTGAGCGCCGAATTTGATTAAATCAGAAGGCGATTGTCAAGTTCAGAAGACAAGAAATTCTCACAAGATACTTGATTTATTATAAGAAATGTCAGTTTTATGTTTTAACTGCTGTAAAATTTTTGTTCACGCATACTTCACATGGTTACATTGTGAAATTGCTCGTGACAACTACTTTAGTTTACAATGGTCTGTTTAAGAGACTTAATTGTAGCTGTAAATGAAAATAACTAAAAGACTCGGAGGGCTTATAAAACTAGTCGGGAAACTCACTACTAAGGCCTTTTTTACACCACAGAGCATACACAGTTTTAAAGGCAAAATTCTTTGAATAACGCTGGGCCAGATTGGCGTCAACATGTTGCTGTTTAGGAACGGGCTTATTTGTTGAAATTTGCTCGTTTTGGGAAGGAAAGAATGGTATAGTGAGCTCTGCGGCAATGATGTCATACTGGTATTTGAGAAAACTGTAAAGTGTAGATTAAAGGAAGTGAGCTGTCTTTGAATTTTTAAAATTATCAGAATAGTTATCGTCGATGATTATTTGTTACTTGAGATCTTCAGGAAGCTAATATTACTTTCTGAACTTGATATTCAATTGTTCTTTCAAAATTCTAGCAAAAAAGTAAGTAATAACCAGGAAGTTTGAAGAATATAGGGAATCAGCTGTTAGACCTTTTTTACATTGCGTTTATTCAGCGCTGTTTCGAGGAATTATTTAACTTTTAGTTAACTATGTCCTATAACATCGTTATCGTTTTTTGCTTTCGGTTGTTTTATAGTTATCAGTCTATTTAGGAATTGTTTGAACACCGAAACTATATATCTCTTTGTCATTTTGCTAATATTATTAGCATTCAGGCATTTGATGAAAGAGATAATTTAGAAGTTAGAATACGTCATTGAAAAGTATTTTTAGATATTTTGAGATAGTGTTTTTTATTTTACTCTTTGTCACGTGCAATTCACAGTTTAATGCCTAAAGCGGTCTCTGATATTGGCAGCGAAAAGATCTGTTTTCCCTTAGACTGCTCACCAAGTTATGCCTGCCAAAATCAGAAAAATTGTAAGGTCTTATTCTACACAGCTACCTATGAGAACTGATACATTTAAGAGAAATTAACGTAATTTAAAAGCTTATTTCATTTAACTTGTAACTGTATATTTATGCAAGTTTTAAGTGTAAAAAATGCCACTTTTCAGAGATATATGATAGGAAAACTGGGTTTTAAAATTTTTAAAATGGACAATGTGCAGAGTTTTATACTTATAAAATACTAAAGTAAATTGAATACTCAGTGGAGCCATTGATAATGGGATGAAAAGTAAAGTAGAGTTGTAAAAGCTGTATTGAAATGCGTCGTTCTGTCGTCGTGGCAGTAACAGATCTTCTGCAGTTTATCAAAAGAGGCTTACAGTATTTAAACAAGGACGTTCCCACTTCTATATGGGTTTACATGTTGTTTGGCCTGTGACGTAGCACCGAAACTATGCATTTCAACGCAGTTTTTACCGCTCCACTTTTTCTCAGTACGTTGTAAGCCTAATGGATAAGTAATTGTGATCTTGAAATTTTGTAAAGTACAAAACTTTGCGTGTTATTTATCTGTTTTGAGAAATTTAAATACCTGTTTAATTGAAAACTTGGTTTTTTTTATTTTGCATTTCTTGTATACAATTTTAAAATTCAAAATAAACTTGAATTGGAAGATACACGCTACTAAAAGAATTAAAAATTTTTAAATCGTTTCAACTTCCCGCAAAGTTACAAGTTGCAAATTCTCAAATTTAGCTCTGACATTTCTTCAGATTTGATGCGCTAATTTTTTATCAATTTAACTTTTTCAAACTTAGAGCCGCAGTTCACTAGTATGCGAAATTAAAAAAATTTTGAGATTTCAACTGAAAAGAGCATGAAACTTGATGCGCGGTTGTCCCCACCTTCCTTTTTCCAACCTCCATTATTTCAAGACAATGAAATTTGAAATGTGCAACGCTGCAGTGTTTAAGATTATATTCAGTTTAATTTCCAAAGGAAATTTTCATAAACCGTTGTCATAATTCATGTGATCTTGTGTTTTTAGTCGACTTGTCGTATCGTATTTGCGCGATTCACTTACTTTCTGTAGTGATAGTTTATAACTAACTCTTCGTGTCTTATCCCCAACTTTTCAATCAGTACAGCTAAGAAAAAAGATTAAGCATTGTGGGTTTAATTATTTTTATTTGCTCACTTGGTTTTTACCAGTTCTGATGCGCTAAATGTATCTTTTTTGTTTTTTAAACGATGGACAAAGTGGAATTGCTTGAAACGTGCTGTTTGCACCTAACCAGCTTTTTTACCGATCATATATTTCATTTATTATTTGTCTCATTTGTAAAATAGTCTATTGTTTACTTATTTGTTTATTTATTTATTATTTATTTAATTATTTTCTAGACGTGTCACCATAAAATTTTAAATTAGTTGCGGAAAATATATCAGGTGCAGCATTTAACAATAAAAGATATTATATCTATTTTATATGAAGTATTTTCGCTGATAAGAACTGACCTTAATTGTATCTATGAAGGAAAATCGACAGTACTCAGTTTTTAAGAATTGGCTTTTAGTGACAGCTTTTGTAAATGTTATGTAAAAACGTGTTCAAAAATTCTTTTGTTGTGGAAGGTATCTACGACTCCTGTATTTCAAGCCCACTACTTTTTAAACCTGCTCAATAATAAGAACGAGATTTTTTCATAGTATTGGAAGAAAAATAAGAAAGCTTTCAGAAAAATTTTATCGCTAATAACGGGAATAAATTTTTTATTGGCTGTACGATTTAAAGTTTTAAGTTCTATTAAGTTTATATGACTTATACGTCTGTAAAGAACAGCGCATCTGATTTTGGTTAGAACTATTGTCGAATTAGTGCAGTTTCACTATTATTATTTTTCACAGCA
Organism: Enterobius vermicularis; assembly: GCA_900576705.1. Taxonomy (NCBI): domain Eukaryota; kingdom Metazoa; phylum Nematoda; class Chromadorea; order Rhabditida; family Oxyuridae; genus Enterobius; species Enterobius vermicularis. The sequence goes on from UXUI01008783.1 coordinate 13,962, forward strand.
TGTTGCTTTATTTGCTGTTTACTTCGAACGAGTATGTTTATTTGTTTGAAGCGTATAAACTTGAAAAACAGGTATATTTTAATCTGTATTTCTCAACCAAATGCTCTGCATTTGAATTAACTTCAAAACTAGTAAATGATGATTTTTATGGGTTTTTACTACTTAGTTGGCTCCAAGCTTCTAAGCTGTTTTTTGTTTTGAAAAGTTGAACTCTTTTTGTGCTGGCATACTTCAGAAGTTTGGTTGATATTGGCTCGAAATAACAAAAAAGACTGTAGCTTGAGTAAGGTTTACACTTAGGCTAATCCCTTAAGTACCAAATAAAGTTTATCTAACGCTCAGAGTGAGAAAAACAGTTAAAAACGTAAATCAGTGTTGGTTTTACCTGCTAACTTTTGCGTTGAATTTTTGTAGGATAGCGTTGATGAAAGAATTTCTCAAAATTATTACTTAATTGTCTGCCAGTTGGTGCACTAATGATTTTTCCTCTTTAATTTGACTTTTTT
>UXUI01008784.1:5660-18765 GCA_900576705.1 Enterobius vermicularis
AAAACTTCGTAAAAAAATACCAAGATAAAGAGATTAACAGCCACAAAAGAAAACTAGATTCTCTTTCAATCTGTTCAACTATTACCATCACTGTCATTAAGCAGAACGACAACTACTTTAATTTTTTAGTTTTACTTAGTTTTTTTTGCATTTTTATCAACTATTTCTGATCCCACAGCTAATTTTGTCAACCCACAAAAAAAAAGTTTGCAGTAGCTGCATACAGTACCCGTTCTATGATAATTTAAGTACTTTATATCATCCAACACCAGCAAAAATAAAAACAACAGTACCAGTAACGATACTTTAGAGAAAAGAATATAAAAATTTACGAGTTTTTTCTTTTTTTTTTGCAGTACCAGCACACCTAATCATAACCACTAGAATATAATGTAAATTATATGTAAACTTGTTATTTCTACGATTGAATTAATTAGACGAAAGTAAGCGAAAAGAAGCAGCAGCTACAACGAGGACAAAAGAAACTACAATAGCAGCAATTCAACAGAGTGTCGCGACAACACGCGAAAGGCCACTCCAAGAACTGTAATGAGTTCTGAACAAACCTCGAAGGGTTCGGAGGGTAGACGGTCGGTCATTACTACCTTGAAGAGTATTTAACTGAAGGTAACCTTTAATAATTAAGGATTTCTTACCAACCTGAGCTTCGAAGCGGTCGAATTGTGCTATCTTCTATTTTATTAGCTTTGGCCAATTTTCAAGATTTGTTTTTTCCGTAGTTGTTTTTTTGTTTCAAGTTTATCATTTTGATTTTTTCGTTAACTGATTCTTTATAACTCACTGTTCATTCATTATAACTCTTTACTTTGTACTTCATGAAGCAAGATGCGTGACCTGTGCTAGAAACGTCTTACTACTATTATTGTCAGTCTAAATATCTCAAATATTCTTGGGGTTGTATACTCCAAGGGTTTGAACAATAAAGACTTATATAAAACTTCAGCGTAAACATCATGAAACCAACATTCGTACACTTAACGTCTAGTCCTCTTAAATTAGGTTGGCACTGTAGGGATTGGAACTACAATTGCGTATAGTAGGAAATTATGAATGTTAGGTTCCCTTAGGAACATATTAGAGAAGTTGGCAACAGCTCCTCAATTAAGTTTGCTGTTGGTAGCTGCAAAACTAAATTTCTTAGTCCAACCAGCCGAGTTCGAACCAACAATCTAAGGATATAGTCTTCAGCTCTAGTGAAGAATTTCGACCTTAGACCGAGAAGCGATCTAAGAATTAAGAACGCAGTCAATATACAAAGATCACGGAACCAGGTGGGAATAACTATGCTGAAAGATAGCAAAGTATGTCCAAACTGATCAGCGTAGCAATTAAGGTCTATGTGGAAGGACTTCAAAATGAACTGACGGTGTACGAAGGGTGGTGTTCAGAGGAACACGAAAATATAACAGAAACTCAAGATGCTGGAAGAATTTAAACAAATGATAAATATACAGATTGGGAATATTGAAAAGAAAGATGAAAGGTGGAGTGCGATGTTGGCTAATCTAAAGTCAGACAGGCTAACACAAGAAAATGAAAACTACCGCCAATTTATAGAAAGAACAAATTTTTTACATTTTTTTTAAAGGCACAAATGACGACCAAAAGAATTTCGGTTAAAACGTAGAACCAGATTCTGAGAGGAAGGGAATTCAGGAGAGGACCTGGAAAGTGGTTCTTATGAGGTTAAAATTACCAAAGGTGCAACCACCAAAGGTCGAAGAAAACTTGGTAAAATGGAACACTTTTCGAGATTATTTTTATTCCACAATCCATACCAACAACAGTTTACGTAAGATAGACAAGTTCCAATATCTAGTCTCGATATTGGAAGGTAGAGCCAGAATGGCGATTGAGTATTTGCTAAGAAACGACGAAATGTATCAGAAAGCGATCGATATTCTGGCAGAAAGTTTTGGTGATAGAGGGCATTTGCAACAGCAACTTAACCTTCAGAAGAAGAGGAATTTCAACAATGTTGAGAAGTTTTAAGCACCTCTGACGAGAAGGCACCAAAGCCGATGGACTACCGTGAAACGAAAGGCATGGTGATTTATTCAGACACGGATAACACGGGTTATGAGACGGCGGTAAGGGATTTTCCAGGAATTAGGACTACGGCAGCACTGACTGATTCAAGTCACAGAAGGAGGAAGGACGGACACACTGGAAAGGATGATGAGGCTGGTGGGCGAGGGAGAAGAAATGGAGATAGAGTCGATGGAGAAGTAAGCGTGACAGATGAGGCCAGAAAGAGAAATGAAAATGGAAGTAGCAGGTATGAACCGACGACTTACTAAAGAACAGGTGCAGGTGTTACGTCTTCTGAAAGGTGAGACGCTGAACCACTTAGTGGTAGAAGCACCCGCAGGCACAGGTAAGACCTATGTTACTTCTCTTCATATTTTGAAACTTTTAGAGAAGAACGAGGGCGACTGCGTCTACCAACCTTGCCGTACAAGAAATTACCGGGAAAGTTCTCAGGGAGTTCAGTTTCGATGCGAGGGACGTACAGTTCCTAAAGTCAATCATGAACGAGTTGGAACCACATCCACAGGAGGTCAAGTGCTGGGAAAGATGCCGGGTATCGGAAATGTTAAAGGACCATATGGTAATGAAGGTCAGAGGCGCAACCACGCAGTTTGTTATAAATTACCTGGCTAAGCGAATCGTCCACGACAGAAATGCCTGTCATGATGAGGAAGCGTTGAAGATAGCCATCGAGGTACGCTGTCCGAAACTGGTGTGCGGAACGGTAACGATGATGAGGATTTCCTGCAGATGTGGGAAGCGTTTTTTGATATGGAGCAGCTTGGATACTTCATTGTGGATGAAGGAAATCCGATCCCAGAGATGTTCCTTGCTCGAACTCATCGCCAACCTACCCAATATTCAGCAAGTGCTTATCACGGGTGATCAACAACAGTTGCCGCCATATACGAGAGCACTAACCGATAAAGCGATGTCTCGATGATGAAGGTAAGGAGGACAAACTGATGGAAAACGCCACGATCAAGCGAATCTGCCTGATCCGTAATTTTAGAAGCCATCCCGTGTTGGTCCTGACAGTAGCTGCCTACAACCAGCAGCTAGTTCCGGCGCTAGGAGATCGGAATCAAATGATGTGGAGGCTGGGATTCCCAGTAAGAACGGCAGATATACGGATTCTGATGCTACACAGGTCAGGGCGTGTATATCTAATGGTGGAGAGGAGCTAGACCAACGAATTACACAAAGAAGTCGTTGTGAAGATGAAAAGGTTCACATTGGAAAGACTCCCGGAGGCAAATATAACAATTCTATGTTGTTATTCTACCTCAGTAATGAGACTAGCAGCATTGAAGCCGAATTGCCAGTTCTTCAGTATCAACGGATTCCAAACCAAGAGTGCGACTTCTCGATTATCGTAACCACCCGAGTAAGGAGGGAAAGAGAGCGCCAGAACATAAATTTTATTTTAAGTCCACTCAGGACCACGCTCGCGTTGTCAGGGCGAGAGACGGAGTAGTGATCATCGGTGATGAAGAGCTGCTAGCTCAATCAGACATCTGGAACAACTACCTAAAGCGGTTTCCGCGGTGCCGTGGTGACCTAGAGGTATTCTACCAATAGCTGGGTGAATGCGAGGGGCAGGTTGCCGAGGACTGTTCATACTTTAGACTTTGTTAAGTCGGGGTAGGTTGACAGGGGTCTAGTGAGTTTTTGTAATTCCTTTAACAATTTTTACATAGTTTTATGTTTTATTACTTAAAACTTTTATGATTTGTTTTCAGTTCTTCTCTTATTATTCGTTCTTAGTTTTTCTTTTATTGTCTGTTTTTCTTTTTCTTTTAGTTTTTCTCACATTATTTTTTTGTCGCTCTTTTACTGTTTATCTTTAATTTTTTCTTTGTCGTTTGTTTTCTGTTTTTCTTTTCATGTTTCTTTTATTTCTCTTCTTAGTTTTTTATGTTTATTTTCATTTGTTTCAATTTTTCATTTTAATTTAAGATTTCTTTATACAAGGAACTTTCGAGGGGCAAACACAAAAAGTATATGCTGTCGTCCCGAAAATGTGAGAAGACACAAAGCTGGGCACAATTTCAAGTAAAAAAAGATTAGACGCCTAGACGACTTAGGTGATCTAAGTGAAAACTTCGTATTTATTTTCTCCTTTCTTTTCATTGTTAATTTTCATGTTTTCTTGTTAGTTTGTTATTCTAATCTCATCTTAGATCTCATCCACCTTCGCTTATACCCGTCTCCGTTCACTTTGCCTGAGCATTGTCTGTTCGCCCCGCTTAGGAGCGTCGCGACAACACGCAAAAGGCCATCCCAAGCACTGTAGTGGCCTCTGAACTATCCCTGAAGGGAAGCTTTCGGAGGGTAGACGGTCAGTCACTACTATCTTGAGGAGTATTTAAGCGAAGGTAACCTTTAATAATTGAGAATTTCTTACCGAACTGAGCTTCGGAACGGTCGAATTGTGCTATCTTCCATATCGTGCCCATTGGCAAATGTTTATTTCTCAGTTTCAAGTTTATTATTTTGATTTCTTTGTTAACTGATTCTTTATAACTCACTGTTCATTAGTTATAACTCTTTACTCTGTACTTCATAGAGCAAGATGCGTGACCTGAGCCAGAAACGTCTTACTACTATTATTGTCAGTCTAAATATCTCAAATATTCCTCGGGTTGTAATATACTCCAAGGGTTTGAGCAATAAAAAGTTATATAAATTTCAGTGTAAACATCATGAAACCAACATTCGTACATTTAACGTTTCTTAAATTAGGTTGGCACTGTAGGCGTTGGCAACTACAACTGCCTACAGTAGGAAACTACAGAAGTTAGGTTCCCTTAGAAACATGTTAGAAGAGTTGGCAACAGCTTCCCAATCAAGTTTGCTGTTGGTAGTTGCAACACAGAGGGTACTTAGAGGACGATGATGACGACGACAGCAGCGACGACAACAACAGAGACGATGACGACGATGATGATAAGAAACACGCCGTTTTCATAGAGACTGTAAAATGAGCGACAGTCCAATCAAACTAACAACCGAAGAACCTTCACATATTGCTCAATTAATCAATTCCATGAAAAGTTTTTTCTCTCCTACATTTTCTGCTTTTTGCTCCCTTCTTTCAAAAGACTAGGTAGTGGGCGCAGTAGAAGAGGAGTGGGCAGAAGCAAAAAGGATCGTCAACCACTAACAAAACTTTCTGTCCATTGAAAAAAATCATTTGAAAAACAATGTTGCTTTTTTAAACTTAGCTGGAAGTTCAGACACTGTTGCACTGGTGACACAGAAAATATTAACTACACATCAAGACAAATTGATATGTCGGTAAATGGCTAAATAGACAGGCGAATCACAGGGGGACAAATAATGAACATACTGAAGAACAGTGAACGAGTAGGATAAAAGAGAGAAGCTGTACCAGAAAAAGAGGCAGCTTTGTTCAAATTAAAAAAAGAAGGGAGCAACAGTGATGAAGTGATAAAAAAGAAAAATGAGCAACTAATGAGCAACCGTTACAAAAATCAATTTGAACTCTTAATGATACCTATAAATAGACAGGCAACAAGCAACAATGCTGCATTTGTCCCATAAGTTTTACTAATCATTTTTGTAATGTCTGTATAGTATTTATATTAAATGAAAAAAAATTTGGCATTTATCATTAACCTGAGCTTCAGAGATGACAAAATCCTCTTTTGTGTACATTTCAGCTTGGGTTCTAGTGTCTTATCCATGAGAATAAAAAAAAAAGTACATGCTGGAAAACATTTCTACGCAAGAAAGACCTACGAGTGTGGCGATGACGATGACGATGGTGATATTTATGACAGTGTTTGATGGTGATTGTAATGACAGTGATTTTAATAATATTACCAACACTAGTGATAACAGTAATAACTATCATTATGAAAATAATGATAATGATAATAATAGTAAAAATAATAATAATAACAGCAACAACAATAAAAATAATAGTAATAATAATGATAACAATAATTGTAATAGTAATAGTAATATGAATATGAATATTACTAGTGGTAAATGGTAACAGTAATAGTAATGATAACAGTAACAGTAACACTAATGGTGATAGCAATAGTAGTAGTAATAGTAATAACAGTAATAGTGATAGTGACAGTGGTAGTAATAGTGACAGTAATAGTAATAGTAATAATAATGGTAATAGTAAAAGTAACAGTAATGATAATAGTAACAACAATAATGATAAGTTCTCTGTTCGTCAAATCGACGTCAAAAGACTTTTGAGAAAAACAAGCGATCCTGAAACACGCGAATCGCAAGTTGTCAGGCTGAAAGTTTGAAGACCGTTGAAAACTGGTTTTTTTAGAACTATAATAATCTAGATCATCACTCAAAGGATCGCTGCTCGTTGGCCGTGTTTAGGTACAACAACCATCATCAGCACTACCGTCACCAACAACACCATCCACACCATCATTTTCACTATCACTGTCATTGTAATCATCATCGTAATTATCATCATCATAATTGTCATCTTCATCATCACCGTAACCATCACCGTTGTCGATAATGCTATTTTGCAGTTGCAGCGGCAGTCGCTGCAGACGCCATCATCGTTGTCGTCAATACTATTATTGTCAGCTGCAGACACCGTTATTGCCACTCTAAGCCCACCTCGGTCCCTTGTTTCCCTCTCTCCAGTTTGACTCTTTTCGCTGTATAACTACTTTCTGTTCATTTTTTTATACTCTGCATCAAACTCTCCTCCCTTTCTCTCCCAGTAATAAAGCGGAAACTTTCTTGGAACAAACACATACTGGACAAATCTTAAAAAAAAAAACATTCAAAAATTAGGAAAATAAAGAAAGAATAAACAAAAATAAAGGCTGGAAGAAAGTAAAGAAAAAAAAACAAGAGACAAAAAGTGATAATAATGTGTAAAAAAACGGAAATTTAGTCAAACCTGGCTACAAGCAAGATAAGAAAGTTTTTTCCCTTTAATATTAGAGATACACTACCGAAAAACTTAGAAAATAAAGAGATAGATAGGCAGATAGTATAAACAAACAAACAAATAAACGGACATGTAGATAGATAGATAGATAGATAGGCAAACAGATAAACGAATAAATAGATAGACAGATAGATAGACAGATGGATATTTGAGTAGAAGCAATAAGTTCACTAGGTAAAGAAAACATACAGACAGACAGTCACATACATAAACATGCATATTAGCACAGATACATACATACATACGTAATGCACACAACCACACGGACAAACACGGACACACACACACACGTAAACAGACATGCCGAATACACACAGGTACACAGATTTGGTGGACATACAGACACGCACCAACATCATTTTTTAATTGTTTGAACAAGGGCAGGGAAAAAAAGCAATGCAATATCTTTTGCTTAATTCTTGATTTACCAAAGCTACAGGCCCAGCCGCTTTCGAATTTGTCAACTCCTTCTTTGCTGTCGCCAAAAAAAACTGTACCCAGCACCCCAACAGACCCCTGAATAATGTCTGCTCTCAGCACCAACACCAAACCGTATCGCCATGCAACGCTTGACTCACCAACAAGAGAAAAAGAAAAGATACTGCCGATACATTCCAATTTTCACCGTATTATCGTCAATCACTTCTTGTGATGAAGATCCAGAGAAGATGTCAACAGCTTTTTACTTGTAATAACAGTTTTGTTGATAAGACCAAATATTTATGCGTTCTGATCAAATTTAGAGAAACGTTCAACGTTGTATTGGGACAGTAGGCAGCTAGAAAAATAAAAAGAACTATCTCTCAAAAAGCTAAAGCTGAAACTGCTAAGAGTAGCCTTTTAAGCAGCATGACTGGTAACGTAAACACTAACTGGCAAACGACAAATATATTTTTTCAGATAAAAAGTTTATTAAAAAACCAATACTATAATTCAGTGCTTAACCGCTGGAGTACAGAAGGATTACTACTGTTTAAATAAGAATACAATTTTTTCTATCTTTTGCCTTTTCTGATTTTTGGTAAAACTGTCAAATCTATGATCAACACTACTATTATTTTGAAAAATCTGAGATGAAATTATCTAGCATAATGTTATTAAGTAATAAAAGCAAATTGTTTTAAATTATCTAGAAAACATTGTCGAAAAAAAAAAACAGTTTATAGTTATTTATTTAACAATACTGAGGTGGAAAAATTGATTAATCATTAAATAGATCTCTAAAAACGACAATAAATAGGATGAAGAAAAAACGAAAAACTGATATGAAAGACACACGGCACGCGATCTACCCAGCAGATCAGAGACGCCTTGTCAGCAACTACGATTAAAGTTCTTTTTATCGGAAGAAGACAAATATAATGAACAAAATAAAAAGAAAAAGAACATAACAACTAAGATGTAGACGAAGAAGAAGAAAAGATGTAAAACGCTTGGTTATTACCAACACCTCAACACCACTTCCTCTTTTTTCCTTCTTTGCATCCAACCAAAACACAACTTCCCCTTGTTCCCTTCAAAAAGTTGTCAAAACAACTTATACTGCTACTGCAATAAAGCAAAAAAGAAAAAACAAAACTTACCTGTTAGAAGTGTAATGGTGAAAACTTTTGCCTTACTTTACCCTTGATTTTTTTTTTTTATTTCTTTATGCAACAACAACATATAGCATCAGTGCGTCAGTAGAGGCGGAATATACGGGGAGGAAACTGCAGAGACAAATCGTCGACCATCAGTTTACTGCCATACAGAAAACAAATTGAAATACTCTTTTCGCATTTTCATTTGCATTAATAATCCGTAAATAAAATTGTTTGTTAGTTTTCCAAAAATGGACCATTCAACTGACTGAAGACAACCATTCTCAAAACGATACACCCCTTTAAATGTATGTATTATATATGTGATATATTTATGTAAATATATATTCCTTTTTTCTCTTTGTCACTCCTTTGTTCCCATCTGTTTTTTTTTTTCTCCCATCGCTTTTCCTTGTTCATTCATCCATTTCTGTCCATTTTGGGCAGTCCTTTTTCCCCTCTTTATATACACTAATATAGAAAATCTATGGAGATACAAATACTCACAAATATTTTGTCATCTCTCTCGACCAATCTTACACTGTAGCCTCCATCACCATCGTCGTAATTGTCGTCACCTAATCGAGCAAAACCGACACATGCATCCCGATAGTTGTGCAAAAATTTTTTGCTTGGCACATGCAATAAAAAATCTGTTAGTATATTTGCTGTTGCTTTTACCTGTTCTTATTTCTTTTCCTTTTTTCACCACTTTTCCTCTCTTTCTTTCCTTCTCTTTGAACAATGTTTTTTGTTTCTTTTTGAATTCTTGGTCTGAAGAAGAAATTTAGAAAGTTTTTTTTTCTACCGCTTGACTAAGCTTTCATCGTTCATCTGCAGCAACCAGCAGCAGTTGTTATAAGCCCATTTCTTCACCTATATATACATATTAACATATATAGGCAAAAAATTTTTAAAAAACTCATAGCCACTTTTTTAGCAAAAAGAAAAAGATAATTGGGAAAAACAAACAAACAAATAAAAAAAAAGAAAACATAAATATGGAAACAAAAATGTATTTGTACGGTTTCAAAATTGAATAAAGTTAGTGCGAACAAGTTTGAAAAAAAATTTTTTTTCGTCAAGCAGTCATAGCAGCGTTGGATTGTCATTTTTTCCAGCAACAATAGATAAATGCTGGTTTTCAACAAAAAAAAAAAAGCAGAAATTACATTTAAACTGTTAATAATTAGCATTTTGTATGAACAGTTATTGTTTTTCCTTTCCCTCCTCTCCCCTGCCCATCCCATCTCCATCCGCCTTAAATTTATATAAAAAATTAGATAAAAAAACTTTTATTTGTTTGAATAATCGTGTGAAAAAAGTTATTTGTTTGTTGATTGAAAAAGCTAAATTTCCGCTGAATTTATAGAAAATAAGTTTGAGAGTTAAAAATGAAAAAGAGTGAAAGAGCAGAAGGAAATAGAAGGAAAGAATAAGATTTGAGCTCAGAATATGTATATAAAGCATTATTAGGTCATACTTTTCTAAATCAAAAAAAAAAAAAAAAAGAAGCATCATCATCAACATCGTCACTGTCGTTATCCTCATCAGTAGCAACATGTAAAGAACCACAGCACCGCATTAAAAAGTGCTCTCGCTACCGCCGATGCTGAGAGAAACACATATGTAAACAAAAATTAATTATCCTTAACTTGGTAAAGCTGAATACTAAAATGGTCTTTTTTGCTCCGACAAAAAAAAAAAAGAAGAAAGAAAAAGAAGAATGATACTTTTGTTTGAACTGCATCTATATTTTCCACACCTTTAAGCATTTGAACTACAAAATAAAATTTTCACATCTTTTCTTCTTTAGTCGTAAACAACAAAACACCCAAAAGAAACCATAGCCATGCAACAGTAATAATATCAATGCAACAGCAGTATAAGCCGCAGCGACAACAACAGTAACAATAACAGCAATAGTAATGATCATCAATATTCTAAACTATCATCTATTACTATAATCATATAAAAAGTGCTGTTGCTGTTACTGCTATTGTCACCTAACAACAGTCTCAGTTGACCATCAAAAATATTGAATTTGAAGCAAAAGTACAAAAGAAAGAAAAACAGACACCCAAACACCTATACTTCTCCAATCTTCCATTTGCCTCCAAAATAAACAAACAAACAATAATGAGAGAAAAGAAAAGTTTAAATTTCTCTTTTTTTTCTGCCTAAAATTACCAAACCAGTAGTAGTAAGAACAGTAATTGCAGCAACAGCAACACTATGGCTTACAGTGAAGCAGTGACTGTTCAAGTAATTCTAACAGCAGCCATAAACACATACACATATATAAACACAGACACGCAGACACACAGACACATACACAAATACTTAATTACTACGAAAAGCATCAAGAATAGAGTGAAATTCTTAGTGTCTAAAAATCATTGAAAATGTCATTAGTGAAACAGCTAAAAATATTACGTAAATCAAACTGCTTCCTCTTGTTTGTGCCCCAGCAAATATATAAATACAGTATTCATCTTTCTTTCTAGCCCTTCTCTCCTTCTCTCCACCCTTCTCTGCAATTCGTCCTTCTCCTCCCAAATGCTCTCTCCTAGTAGACAAGTACTGAATAGGTATACCTACCCATTACAGCCTGCTTGGCGTTCCAAAACAAAGCAAAAAAACGTAAATGCTTGCTTAGCTTGACATAACAACTTCGTTTCTTTTTATTTCTTACCAGGTTTAGACATAGAAACGTGATCCGCATTCTCCTTTGGCCTCCAGACAAACAAAGGGAAATATAAAAAAAAAACAATCTTTTTTCTCCCTACTTTTTTTTTTTCTATTTTGTTTTGTTCATCAATGATTAATCGATAAATCTTTAAAGAATTTCCATTTCCAACAATTAATTACTCGAATTTCTACTTATTTCCTACACCTTTTTATCTATTACATTATTCCCCTTCCCCGTTGCCCGTTTCCTCCTTCCATCAACAAATGCTCTTCTTACTTCAAAGCTTAGTTCTTCATTCTTTTTTTTTTTTTTTTTTTTACATTTGGTTCCCAAGCACTCCGTTGGCGGTGATAGTATTGCTGCTGCCGCTGCGATGGCTTCAGTAACAAAAGGCTCCGGTTCAGCTGAAGCATTTCCAGTGCCATTTAACCAATGAAAAAAAAAAAAAAAAAGACGACAACTGTATAATCGTCATATTGTTTTCGACGCAACTTATTCATCCACAAATGTCTAGCAGCAAACATTATTGAAACTGCACTGTTCAAACAAAACTCTTGTTGAAATACTGTCATCGACCAACTACAATTTTAACTGTTATTTAACCAAAGTAATAAAAACTAAAAATAAATGAAACGTTACAAAAAGAAGACAGGAAAAAATGGGGAAGTAAAAGATGAGGAAAAAGCGGAAGAGATTAAAACATAAACTAATAATTATTGTAAACAAAAAAATTTCCACCAAAAAAAACTCACTTCCTAATATTTTTATGAACAACTACAAAATGGCCAAAAAAGATTCATTTTGCAAGAATTTAGAAAATGCAAAGCAAGAAAAATCAACAGCAAATTTTTTTGTTTCCTTTTTTTTTCTGTGAAAAAACAAAATTTATCAGCTGAACCCGTTTAGTTAATTTTTCGAAGTAAATTTTTACCTTTTTTTGTAGAAGAGAAAGAGAGAAGGGTTAACAACTGGGAGAGAAGACTGGAGAAGAAAGGTCTGTGATGATGGCGCTGCTAAACAATGGGAACTGGGAGAGACGCTCTATTCAATTGATAGAGAGATCATTCCTTCTCCCCCTTTCCCTCGGAAAAATAAAAAAAAAAAAAACTAGCCAGTAAAATAAATGACATTTTCAACAAATTTTCTTCCAACGTTGTCTCTAAATGTTCCGGCAAACAGCCCAGTCAACTGGTTGATGCCATAAAAGAGCAGCTGATAGTAAAAGGTGAGGAATGTACATAGAAATATTAACTTCCTGTTGGCTTAAATTAATTTAACTTATATTTCGCTTGGCTGACGTATAGAAGGGTAGAAAAAATTTCAATAAATTAGACCGACCTTTAACAATAGATTTTTTTTCACATCATAACCACAACTAATTTATCAGACCTAGGAAAAAAACGACAACAAAGAAGCAAAAAAAAAAAACTGTATTTGGAATTTTTAGCAATGTCCACTTTTTAAAAATCTTCAAACCTATATCCCGAAGCTGACTGCCTTATGAAACCAATCAGAACTGGAACCAAAACAGTTTTTCAAAGCATCTTCACAACACGTGGCAAATGACAGCTTCACAAAGCCGCTGATAGTAGTGGAAAATGGCACGAAGTTGGCAAGCGAACAGACGGCAGACAAAAGAAGGAAGCTGGATATCCACGGTTCGTTGAACTCAAATCAGCCTCAAATTGTGTGCACCCATTCAAACTTCCTCCCAATTAACTGCCCATTAACAGAAAGATTAGCAATTAAAAAACTGTGAGAAGCAAAGGAAAAAAAAAGAACAAAAGATAAAATGTACTCAAATGATCA
>UXUI01008785.1:2302-24107 GCA_900576705.1 Enterobius vermicularis
TAAGAAACTGTTCTTATTTGGAAAACAAGGATTTTTCCTGCCCATAATGGACAATTACTTCAAGATTTAGGAAAAATCAGGGCAAAAAAAAACCTGAAGATGTAAAGAAATTTTCTTTCTGCAACAAGTTTTTCAAACAAAGCTTACGAATTGGATGATAATATTTTGCTGGAAATAGCAAGGAGCAAGTGAAGGAAGCTTCACGAAGCTTTTGTTGTTGCCACCGTTATCGTTGTTTTCGTTAGTGCTGTCAGGGATATTGGTTGTTTTCTGCAAGCTCTAGCATTAAAACTTCCGGTATATATATTTGCGCATACGTTTTGCATTTCTTTTAGATTTGGCTGCTGCAGCTAATAAAATAATACACAACCTCAAAATTTTGATATATAAAGGTAATTTTTTTTATTATCTATTCTCGTTCTAGTGTCAAGAAAGTGACGGTTATTACGGCTACTATATCGGTGTTGATAGCGACAACGATAAGTTAAAGAGGTAGGAGGAAGGACGTAAAAATAAGCAAATTATTTCCCTTCCTCTTCTTCTTCAATTAACTGTTGTTATCAACAATTGTAAAAATTGGTAGGAATGGTAAAAAACAGCCAGATAAATATTGTTTTAGAAAATTTTTTGAAATTGAACTGAAAACATTCAAAATCTAAATCTTTTTTGATGAGAAGAAATTTTATTATTGCAGAGAATATAAATAATTAGTTCCCTCGCAGTCTTGGCTACACTTCTGATGCTAATTTTAAGTAAATATGCGAAAAAACTAAAAATATAACTTGAAAACGAGAAAATCAAAATTTTGTTTCTTTTTCTTTCTAGAATTTTGTTGTTGGTTTTTTTTATTTTGACTGTTCATATTTTGACATCTGGCCATAATATTTTGATAAAGTGAGGCACATTTAAGGACCTGTTATATGTGAGGGATAGGGGAGGTTTAAGGGTGCAGAGATTAGGGTATCGAATATTTTGTCTTTGGAAGCTTCTTGATTGTGCTTTTAAGGGCTTTGTTCTCGTTTTATTCCATACGTATTTTTTTCTCTCTAATTTTTCAGCTATTTTGGCTCGAGTTTTTGTCTTATAATTTTTTTAATTTTCTTATTTTTTTTTTCTTGCGTGGATTTCTTTAACGGAGAACAGAGAAGGCTACTTCAAATAATTCGTGACGAAAGAGGAATGGATGGAGAGGCGGTAGGGACAGCAGGAGGTGAAAAATAATGAGGAAAGAATATAATTGTCTAATTTTTGTGTTTGTCTTTTTTTTTCCAATTGTTTAATGTTTAATTTGTTGTTTTTTTCTTTTTCTTAACTTTCATTCTTTTTTCTTTCTTGCTTTCTGAACGTCTGACAAAAGTGGAATTAGTTGTAAAAGTTGATGAAACAAACAAACAAACAAAGAGAGGAGTAGGGTAGGTGGAGGAATAAATAAATTTTTAAACTGCAAGCTTTTTCTGATAATCACAGTAGTGGTATTGTGTAAAATAGTGAATCTTTATTGTAACACCTTTTTCAAAGACAGAGGAAGATAGACTAAAAGCAGAAAAGCAATTCTTCAGTTGTCTTGAAGCGATTTTGAATTGAAAAGTAAATTTTTCAGCAGAGCTAATTGAATGCATGGATATCTTCTAATTCTAATTTTATTTCTTATTCTTATCAGTTTCTTCTCTCTTTATTTTCTTCAAACTATTATACTGGTGTCGCTGAAGTTTTTCTGTAAATCATAAATTCAGTTTGTAGATGATTTTGTATCTGCTAACTGCTCTCTCATTGCCGCATTAAATTAACTATTGTCACAGTTGTGGAAGGCAAAAGTTTTTTTTTGAACAACAATGTCGATGAATGAAAGAATATAAATAAATCAAAAAAAGTACCTAACTGACAGCTGTATTTTGTTGTTGTCTTCTATCTTACAGGCGTCACCAACAGTCTCCAGTCAAGAGGAAATTTGGATCGGTGGTGAAGATTACAGAAAGCGGTATTTTAGGGTAAGATTTATGCCTGATTGCTTGTTCGCTTGAACAGTCAGTCGTCAGTCTCTTTTTTTCCTCTTCTCCCTCATCAATCGCTTATCAGTTGATAGTGGGCGGTTGTGTGCCTATTTTGAGCACTCGTTCTCATTATAAAAACTTTTTGTTTTATTGGAAATTTAGCGAAAATATTCCTAAAAAGAATCCTTATTTTTTATTTATTTTTGATTACAAAATGATGTAGTTTTCTCGAAACGTTAATAATATTTATTGATTTGTTTTTCACTAATAATCTGGCTGTGAGTATTTTATTGTTACTTTTATTCATAATTTTTTGCTTAATTTCGTTCTTTTTTTTACTTTTAAATTATTAGTTTATGCCATTCTTTAATAACAACAATAATTTTGTTTTGTTGTCATTTTTTGGTGCCTTTTAAAAACTAAATTTGATTTTTGTTTAGTTTTCCAAAAAAGTGTTTTTTTGTTTTTTAAATGTTCTTTTGCTGCACTTAGTGAGGAGGAAAAAAAAATAAAGCCTTTCATCTTCGGCAGCTACTAGCAGTGATCATCATGACATTTCTATCGTTGCAGAACTACTTTTTTTCAGTTTCGTTAGCTGTTGGAAGTTTCTGTAACATTTGCTTATTTGCAGGAGCTTTATCCGTCGTTGGGATCGCTAACTCCATCAACTTCAAGGTCCCATGCTTCTTTAAGTAGTGTAAGCATTTGCTTCTTATTCTGTCAACTTTCTTTTACAGTTTTTCAATGGTGTTCTTACGGGTAAACAGTAAACAGAAAAAATTTGCAGTTAATACTAAACAGCTTTGGTAGTTCAATAGTTTTGTTTCAACATATTTACTAAGGTTGAGCAGAGTTTTTTTTAACGCTTTAACGTTATTTTTTGCATTGAGATTTGCTTTGTTTCTTTTATCCTTCACCTTCTTTCGCTTCTAAAAAGGAAAATTGGTTGTTAGATTGTAATAAGATCTAGAAACTAGTGCATTTCCCTTGATTTCCGCAAATACAACGTTTTTAGAGCTACTTGTCGATGAGCAGCTGGTCGCCGTGCTCAACACGTTCTGTATCTCCATGTGGTTCACCACTACAACTTCGTGGATCTTGGGGGTACGACGTGGTTTACCTGCCTCCTAGTTTGGAAAGATCTATAAAAGTCACCAAGGGACCTTTGTCACTTGGTAGGTTCCTGTGCGGTTTTTAATTATTATTTGATGTAGATGCAGGATAGAACAATACCACATATTGTTCGGATGTATTGTTAACGCTTGAAAGCCTCTGAAAACAATTTCATCGGCTCTTTTATTTTTTGTTTTATGGGAAAAATATTTGTTTATTGGTTCTTTTAATACCTGGCTTGTTTAGGGTTAATGTTAGATGCATCTGTTGATAAGGGGATTAATGGATGTGTAGTTAAAAGTATATGTAGTAAAAAGGCTGTTGGAAAAGATGGGAGGATCCAGGTAAAATTTTTCAGACTTCTTTTAAATGGGAATTTTTTGTTTTTTAGGTACTAAAAAAATGTTTTTTGTAAATGTTACTCAGAAATCTAATTTTACATGGAGGAAGTTTTTTGCTGCAGTAGATTTCTCAATAATTTGATAGAAAAGTTAGTTTGGAAAAATTATATTATCTAATTAGGCAAATTCTAATAGCACTTTTATTAGCTCTAATGATACCGAATCAGTTTTGGTGTTATTCTGTTACGGCTATTTTCGTTGTTGTGCCAGTGGTACTGTTTTTTGCGATAGAAATGCTGCTACTTTAGGTTGGCGATTATATAGTAAAAGTAAACATGGAAAATCTTCGAAATGTTACTAATTCACAGGCTCGTTCTATCCTGAAACGAGCAAATTTAATTGGTGTTCAGTGCAGGTAAGTCTTTTATTTGCCTGTTTGGTAGGGGAAAGAAACTTTCTATTTGGAACTGACCACTGGTAATACTTAAACCTTAATTAGTCGGTAAAAAAAATTTTTGTAATTTTTAAAATTGCAGCATCGTCTACATAACCGCATCAGATGCAAAATTGTGGAAAGAACGTTACCATCAGGAAGCTGAAATTCCTGCAGTTAATCGACTTTCACCAAAGTTTGTTTATCAATGCAGCTTCAGGAATATTATATTGTATAATAGATAACGTGTAGTATGAGCGGTCTTTTCTTCATAAAAAAAGTTTGCTATTGTAATAAAATAAACATACACGCGCATATTAAGACGGCTGTTTTGGGTGTCGTCAAGGCAGCAGAATTTGGTGACATTTAATTTTAAACTAAAAATTTCAAATTTTTTCTGCTTTTGAATAATAACATCAAACATAATTTTGAAGTTCTTTATTTACTGCAACTTTTAAACAGTTGATCTTTTTTATGCTCTTTTGAAAAAATTACCTTATATTTGCTTTATCATCACGTAGTATTTCTACGGGTTATTTTCTTGCCGACTTATCATACTCTAATTCGTTGGTGGTTTAGAGTTTTTCCTAAATTCTATCGAAGCCCTTACGTCGGCCGGCGGAAGGTTTCCCAATCTAATCGTGACGACTCATTTGACGATGATCTTCCATCAACGAGCATCAGCATCTCACAAGGCTGTGAAACGTCTTCTGACAATGAACACTTTGATTTTCAAGCTTTCGTTTCTGAAATATTACAGGTAAAAGATTTCAGCGATTTATGAAAGCAAAATAAAAATTTTTATTATTGGCTTCAAATTCTTCCGTTACTCAGCATAAATTGGACTGAACTTTGTTTTAACACTGTACGTACTATATTCCCCTTCTTCTGTCTCGTTCGGAAACTGATGAACGTAACAGATGAGTGTTTTTTGATACGCGATTGTCAAGCTAGGTTTCGGAATCAGACTCTTCATAAGAAATTTTTTGGTCTCTGGAGTTAACGTGGACCAATGAGGATAAGACAGGCAAGGCATAAGTAGCATAAGTACAAATGCAAGAATTCTGACATGCTTTTATTAATAACATCATTTTTTTCAAAGAATTAAAGTGTTTCATTGATTTCTTTTGAGGCATTTATGACGCAAACGTAGACTTCCTTTCGGGATTGTGCAAGTGTTTCCTTCTTATAAATTCAATTGTTTTTTGACGCTTACATCAAAAAAATAAATTTCAATGGATTTTTCTTTTGCTGTGTAAAATAACTTTTTTTGAACTTTCTAAGGTGTGTACTACTGCTTTCTAGCTGCAGCAGTGTGTAAACCTCGGACTGTTTTTTTCGGATAGACTAAAACAGGTTGATTCAAAAATATTTTGACCATCATCTCAAGTCTTGAGTTTGTTCGTAAAGGGCACTCTTTTTGCAGCTTTCATCTCTGATTTTTGACACATGAAACAAAATTTTTATTGATTGAGCAGAAGAATTTTTAAGCAAATAGGATTTGATGGCTTTACTGCACCTTGATTGATGTATACTTAATCGGTTGAGATCTCTGTTCTGAAAACCTTTTATTTTGTTGCTTTATTCTTTGTCAGCAACTTTGCCTCCTTAACATTTTTGCCAGAGAAATTCTTAATTTATCTTTTTGCCTACCTTGTGATTTTCTGTTTCATTATTGCTGTTATTATTATTATTTTTATTGTTATTGTTATTGTCATTTTTTTATTATTATTATCATCATTTTTTATTTTCTTCTTTCTTTTTTTTTTCTAGGATTATTAAATATATATACCCGCTTTAAATAGTCATGGTAAAATGTGTTCATGAAAATTTTCATTTGTCTGTAATTCAAATTTTTTAAAGGCTGTTTTGAAAGACACGTACTTGGAACTTTCGATGGCAGCGACCCTTACCGATTGGAAGGGCAGACCAGTGCAACCAGGTGATAGGGGTGCACCACCACCGACTGAAGATGGTCCAGAAAAAACCGACGAACTTCCTTCGGCAATCAAGAGTGATTTGGTTAAGAGCCATTCCTTTCCATTATTAGTTTTAGAAAATGAAAAGTAAAAGATAGCTTTTTTAGTTGAGAGAGGAATCATTGTTCTGTTTTTTATAGTTTTTTTTTTTGACTGACTTCACTGAAAATATTTGTTAAGAGTGCTGTAAAACCAAGTGTAACGTTTGAACTTGGACGAAATTCGCCGCCTGAAAAAGTGCCGCCTGAAAATGGTGAAGGAGAGCCACCGCTGAGTTCCAAAGGACTTCTAGAAGAACGCAGTAGTTTGCCTCCAGAACCTGCCTTAGAAGAACAGTCTTCAGATGCACAAACAGCTACGCAGCAACAGCCGGATTCAACTTCTGCTTCAGATGCAGCAGCAGTTCATGAATCAGAACAGTTAGCTATTTTGTCTGTTTTGTTCCACTGAAAACTCTTTCTTAAGATCTAACTCTACCAAATTAGGCAATTTTTTTGTCATTTCAAAGACTCGAAAATGTCTTTTGAATTGCATTATATTGCAATCTTTTCGGCTAGGTCTAAACTGGAAGTGAAGAAGGAGGTTGTGCCTGCTGAAGTACACTTTAGTGCAGATCTGGAGATGCAGCAAGATGAGAAAACTAGCGACAAAAATGCAAAGCGAATGATCTTAAAAACGAAAAGTGATGCTGCATCTGAGCAGGTTATTTCTTGATTTTCAAACAAGTGTAATCGTGTCTTGCTTTTGTAGTGATGATTCTTAAATACCTTGTTCTGCAGCAACGCCTGGAACGCATGCGATGCTGGGGGGAAGAGAAAACTGTTGTTCTTGAAAGGGATCCGGGACAGTCGTTTGGTTAGGCCTTAACAGTATATGTAGCGAAGCAGTATATTGTCTGAAAAACAACTGAACAATAGTCATCGGATCAAAAGCTTTTGATCAAACTTTTTGGTAGTTGGAGTTTGGGTTGTTGTCGTTGGAAACTGGTGTAGTTTTTAGGGATTAGCATTGTCGGAGGAAGAGTGCAGATGGATCGTGCTACTGAACCTTATGGAGTTAGCACTGTTACGGGAATTTTCATCAAGTCTGTATTGCCAGATTCGCCTGCTGGGAATAGTGGACTGATGAATATGGGAGATCGACTTTTAAGCGTGAATTTTTTACTTATTCTCATGCTACACAGAAGTTTAAAATTGCTTACCTAATTCATCAATGATTCTGACTGTAAAGATATTATTTTTAAAAGTTTGTTACAGTAGACATAAAACGTTGATTGAACTTTCTAGAATAGCATCATAATGTTCTCTTTAGTCTGACTTCTTGCACCACTTGCATATTAACTAAGGCATAAAACAACTGAATTAAATTTAACAAATTTTTTTAGAATACTAAAGAATATTTACTCTCTTTTACTTTTGCCTATCATCGTTACTTTTTTTAAGGTCAACGATCAGGATCTTCGTAGCGCTACTCATGAACAAGCTGTACACCTAATCAAAAATGCGACCAATCCAGTGAAATTTGTTGTTCAAAGTTTATATAGCGTAGCAACTCAAAATGTTCGTACATGTTTACATTCTCCTCCAATGCTTTCACTACTTTTAATATAAAGTTGATGAGAAAAATGATCTTATTTTGGAAAAATGATCAGTTGACTTTAGAGCGCTACAGTTGGACCTTCAAGTAGCACAAAAGAGGGATCTTTGAGACCTGACGTTACGTTCACGACGGAAGAAGGTAAGAAAAAAGCAGTGAAAGATGTTGTTATGAAAACAGGAAGTTTAACGGAGGATCTGACGGATGTAGAAGAAAGCGGTATTAGCAAGGGAAGCACGACAGAAGCAGAAAACGCCCTGAAAGGTTCTGAAGCTGAAACTAAAGAATCAGACACCAGTGATGAGCAAACTTTACAATCTGAGCCAAAACAGGTGTTTTTTCACAGATTGAAATTCATAAAAGGAAGCATTCTAAAGCATTCCGCAGTGCAAACTGTTTGTGCTGCTGCTATATTATGGCTTTATTTGATTAGTTCCCAAAAAATGGACAAAATTTGTTTAGATAGTACGTTTTAGGAAAACAAAGAAGGTAGCATAATTACTGATACTGTAACTTCTAACTCTGAAAAGACAGCCTTTGAAGTATCAAAAGAAGAAGAACAGGGATTCACATCTCCTTTACTTTCAGAAAATACAAGTTTGGAATCGCCAAAAGTTAGTGCAATAATCATTACCAGACGTTATTTCTGCATAAGTATTTTTTGCAGTAATATTAATAAGGGCCAGCAATCATTTTTTTTTTTTTTGATTTACTAATTGAATAAATCTTTCTTGTATTAGTATAACATTTCACTAAAAACTAACTTAAAAGAAGGTTGCTATTATTTTCTCAAAATTTCAAGGTTTTGTCATTTGTAATGAGGTTGAGCTTTCTTATAAACCCCAAATCTTTCTAGGATGAGTGCTTTTCGATAAAGAAGCCGTCTTCTCAGGCTGAGGTGGTCGAGTGGTTAAAACGACGTGAATCAATTAGACAGAAATTAGATAAAGAGAGCGCTGCTTCTCTTGAACATTTGTCGGATGACGAAGAAGAGGATTTATTTTGTTACACAACAGGTAATTTTTTTAATTTCTTGTTATTCTTTTACGTAGGTACACTTATAAATTTTTGGCTTACAAAAAAGTGTGAAATTTGTAGACAAAGTTATGCGCAAATATAACAGTTTATCGGGCGACAAATTATTGTTCAAACTGGACAAGGTGCCACCAGGTGGACTTGGCCTTTCTTTGGCTGGCAACAAAGAACGTGGTGGCAAGACGAGCGTTTTTGTAGTTGGTGTGAGGTCCACTTGTCCGTTGCCGATTGAAGTTGGAGACGAGCTTCTTGAGGTAATGAATGACTTTTACGAATTTTTTGGAAGTCATATATCGCATATAATTTTCACTAATACAGTAAAAAATTGGCACTTCAAAAAGTGAAATAAATATGGAAACGTTGGCGTGGCATTTGAAATTTGTTTTGGCAATGGATATGAAATATTTGCTGGAGTTATTGCGGAGAAACTTGTAGGTAAATGGTAGAGTTCTATATGGTCTTTCGCATTTGAATGCTTCAGCCAAAATACGGGAATGTTGTGATGCTGGAATGCTTGAGCTTCTTTTGCTAAGGCGACATGACGCAGTGGTTGGGCTTTATATTTTACTTCATTTTATTTCATTTTCTACTTTTTTTGTTATTTCTTTGTTTTAAAGTAAAAATTCCATTACACCTATTTTGTATAATTCACAGTTATTTTGCACGTCTTTGGAACAAGCGAAAATCTTCTTTAGCTGAAATATGCGTTACAGATCGATGCTACAGGAAAATCAGATTCGAAATTATATCGTTCCGAAACAAGTCCAGTATTTCCATACAATAAAACTGTTATCCCTGGAAGCCGAAAAGAAGATAATCTGCAGGACACAGACGATGTAAAATATTCTTTTTTTTTGCTCTCTTATCGATTAGGGATTCAAAATCTGGGTAAAAAGGGTAGAAACAAACTTTTTAATTTCTACAATTTTTTTGAAAATTTTTATGTTTTATACTGAAACAGTTTTTTCTTTAAAATGCTTTATTATAGTTTCAAGCACACAAATACAAAACATTAGAAATTAGAGTTTAAATGAACAGATACATTTATTCACATATGAGAAGTTCATATTTTGATTATCCAATTAACTTCTGTCTCAACAGTTTAATGCTTCCTTGTGCAATCTGTGCAGCAACCATTAACTTACTGACATGTTAAAGCATCTAAAAGCTTGTCGGCTGAGCTTTCATGATGGCTAGGTTAATTTTCGGCCTAGAAGTCATTATTTTATGTAGTTTACTTCTTCGTTTTACTCAGTTACATTCTAATAAGTTATGTGCTTTCTCTCGTCCCTCCTCTAATTCTTTGTTTTTTATTTGAGAGTTACCTGTTTAGAAATTTTTTTCACCAGATATAAAAAAATTCAATGAGGGGAAATATAGAAAGAGTAGAAGGATGACGTTGCAATGTGACTGAAGCGAAGAAAGGGATGAAGTTTTTTTTTCTTCTTAAAGAATGAATTTTTCATAATAGCTGTATAAATGTCGGCACACATTAGCATCCTTCTTTTTCGTTTTTCTGCTGTTTATTAGTGGCAGTCGTGTTAAGTTTAGCATTTTTCTTTCGGTCAATCGATCGTGGAAATACAGCTGCTGCTGCTGCTGCTGGGAAGATGGTCATGAGAGGGTGCGCAAAAATGTTTCATTATCAAGATTTATTGTTACTTACTTTTCAATATCAAATAACAAATTCCTTTACACGTTATTTTTCTACTTTATCTATGCATTTGTGATGGGACATCTCAGAAAAAAAAAATGCTTTTTTTCTTTTGAAAAATTTTGATGTATTGTTCACGTTGTTCATATTAACAGCGAGGGAAAAAGTAAAAAAAGCAGCAAGAAGAAAAGAAGAAATAAGTGACTGCTTAGGGTCAAAGGACTGAAAGCTACTATTATAAGGTTTCTAAATATTAGGTTTTTGAAGTGGACGCGGCGAAAAGTGTTAAGTTGCCTGGCGTCGGTGACAGAAAACGGCGACTGATGGGTGGCTGGGAGGATGGATGGGTTGTTGGGCAGATGAGGTGGAAGGAAATCGGGTTGAAGGGTGTTCACCAGAACACTCATTACTCTTTTTCTGTTTTCGTATTGCAACTAACATTGATTTTTTCTCACTTTTAGTTTATGCACAATTTTTGAGACATATAATAGACTTTTTTTAGAACCACTTTCTACTTCACTATCAATGTTTTTTATTATTTATCTTAAATTAGCAAATTTTCGTCTCTCTTTTTTTGTCATCTGTCTTTAGAACATTGAAAACGACAGCGGCAGTAACAGTTTATAAGGATGATAGCAATAATATTGGTTATAGGAATATTAATAATAATAAGAATAATAATAATAATAATTATAATAATTGTAATTATAATTATAATAACAAAACAATAATGATGGCAATAATAACGATTGTGATAGCGATAATAAAAACAGTAGCAATAATAATAATGGTAATAATGATGACAATGGTAATAATAATAATTGAATAGCGAAGGCAAACAGTTTAAATAGTCGTATTTGCTATGTTAGCTTTTGAATATAGTTTAAAAAATCTTCTTTTTTTATGCGGCATTTTTTTAATTTTAATAACTCATATTACTTGGAATTTTGTTCCAGAATTGGAGATCTTTATTTTTGGATTGATTGATTTTTCCCCTCTCTTTTCCCTGTTGACTATTGACATCTGAAATGTCATAGACATATAACGACCAACTTTAAGTTCTTGTCAATTATTTTAATGTGACACCTGACGGCTGACAATAAAATACTGGTGAGCACAACAGAAGGAGCAGAGCCGTCATAGTGAAGGAACTCAGAAAGGAGTGAAAGCAAAAAAAAAAAGACGATTTTCTTCTATCCTGTTTTTTTTGTTTCTAGGGAGAGTTAGGTGGAAGAAACGCTAATAAGGAGTCTGTCAATGATGCTGAAGAAGGTTTGATTCATACGATGGATACAGGGCACGATAATATTACGAGGAAAATATCCGAAGGAAAACAAGGTTTTGGTTGTTTCTTTTTTGATGTCATTTTCTCAATGTTTTTTACTAAATATTATTTTCTGTTCAAATATACGTTGGTTTTAGCTTTCTTTTGAAAAGCACACAGGAGGAGGTTAAGGCAACAGGTAAACAAAAAGAGTATTAGGAAAAAATGAAAAAATTTTGCAGCGTAAGCATGACCTATAAACTTTGACATATTGATGTAGAAGGAAGAAGAATGGAGGGGAACGGAGAAGGAAGAATAACGTAGTTTTTAGCTAGTTTAAGACATATAATGAACTGGAATGGGGGAGGATTCAGATATGCACAAGACACTATGCACAGTTTTGACGTCAGGTTTCATTCGACCATGGAATCTCACTTATTGTTCTGCACGGCAGTTGCTGTTCCAGTAGATTCCGTGGTTTAGGTTCTGCTTGCTGTTTCCTAGCTATCTTTCAATCAAAAATTCTTTGCTTTTTTTCTACTGTCTTTTTCTCGTGCATGTGTCAGAAAATTCTTTGTCATCGTTCACTTTCAGTGCTATCTCTTGGTCTTTATTCCTCTTCTTGGTTTTGAAAACTAAGGCAGAAAGTTTGGTTGAATTCTATCTGCTGGCTGTTGATGTTTGGTAGGAAAGTGTGTGTGTAAAATGCACTAGATGCAACGAGGTTCTATAATCAGCTTTGTATTTCACGTACCATTTGGTTTTCTCTTTTTTATAAATTACTTTACTATTATATGTAAGGATAGGAAAAAGCGAGCATTAATGAGTTTGCTTCATTATTTGCCTATTTTAGTCTTTGTGGTGCGTCAACAAGTAAACATGATCTTTAACTTATTTACCTGTTCTTCCCTATCTTTTCTTACTTTTTTTCCATGTTTTTTTTTCTCAAAAAACTATTGTTTTTAAAAAAATGTTGTGAAAAGCAGGAAGAAGAAAAATTTTTTTGGATGGCAGCTTATTTAGTAAAAGATGGTCAAATAACCCAAGTGCCGTTTACGTCATTTTTTCTGAGAGAAGTGAGTGTTAAAAATTCAAAAGAAAAACCATTAATTACTGAACGAATTTGTTGAAATGTTACGATTCCTGTATTATTATTTGTTTTTAAGTCTAAAAAACAGATGTTTTTCCTTTTTAAAAAGTTCTTTGCTTTCTTTGTTTAGAACGCTTACTATTGTTGAATTGGATTTCTGAATTATCTTATAGTTTTTTTCAATCACATCTACCTTAATATCTTTTTATGTTGAAAGAAGTCACTTTAGTGTTTATTGGAGTAAAAAATCTGTTCAAAAACTTGCTAAATTGAAAGGCAAGAAAAGGTTACTTTATCTTTTTACAGAGCTCTTGAAATTATTTGATGTTCCTTTTTTTTTTTTGAAATAACATAGACAGAAATTTTTTGTTGCGTGTCTGATGCATAAATTTGGACAGCAGAAGAAAAAAATGAAGTGAGTTTTAGTGATTTCACTTATTATTTTTTATTTGAATATTTTTATATAATGAGAAATGAACGTTGCAAATGATTTGCTGAAAACCGAAGAGAATGATGGGAGGTGGGGACAGGGGGAGTCTGGAGGCGCAGGAAGAACGCCTGGGAGAAAAACCAGTGATAAAACAAACATTTTTGATGATTACAAAAAACTAGCAGAAACTTGGGTTGGTTTTTGTTTTAGGAAGTCGTGAAGAATCATTGTCTCACATGGCCAGTACGGCACAGATTGAAACTGGTCGTGAAACGCTTATTGAAATCGATAAAGAAGGAAAGGTATATGCTAATTTTTTTTAATGTCAGTTTTTAAATTCTAATATTTTCAGCAAAATTTGTATAAAGATTTTCATTTTTTGCGAAGTTTTGGAAAGAACAAAAGAAAAATTTATTTTTTGCAAATTTAGAAAATTTTTCTCTTTCACGTTTTTATCAACTCTTTTTTGCCCTTTCTTCAAGACAACAAACATTTAGACAGCTGTGGGTATTTTCATGAGAGCTCGCTCTGTTTTGCTTTAAATTGAAAAGTACATAAAACTCACTGATCAGTTGATGTCATTTAATTAAGTTTAGTTAAAAGCTTACTAACATTTGTAAAGCTTTATAACTTTCATAAGAGAATGAAATTTTTTGAGAAGTCAACCACTGATCAGATTTTTTCTTTCAGTTACTTAATACTGCAATACTTGCCATAGCAGTAACATCATTAAAACTGAAACTAAAATTTTGGATATTTTAAGGTCTGAAGTTAAAATAAGGCTGAAGTATTTTGAAAAATTTATTACAATATCACTGATTTAGTGCTTGCATCTTGACGTCTTTGCTGTTTTATTGTCATTCTCATTATAAAAGACGCAAATGTTACTTTAGGGTCTCGGCTTGAGCATTGTTGGAGGTTCTGATACAGTTCTTGGAACAGTGGTTATCCATGAGGTATATCCAGACGGAGCTGCAGCTACTGATGGACGCCTAAAACCTGGTGATCAAGTTCTAGAGGTATACGCTAAACAGTTTCTTATACAATGAAGTCACTCACTGTGGAGCCGTTATGTTTGTAGGTTAATGGCATTTCGCTCAGGGGTGTTGAACATGAACAAGCAATATCAATTTTGAGGAGGACGCCTTCTAAGGTGACTAATAAGACTTAGAAATATATAAATTCCAACATTTTCTGACCCAGTTTTCTCTATTTTAGCGCATAAAACTTACTGTTTTCACTAAAATTTTGTTTGATATTTTAGATCAGACAAAAAAGATAAACAGGTTTCGGTGCTTTTGATTACAGGTACAAATGAAAGTCTTTCGTGACCTTAACATACAGCTATCGGTACTAGACCCCACTCAAATATATAATATTATGGAAGTAGAGTTGGTAAAAAAAGCTGGTCGAGGTTTTGGTTTGAGCATTGTTGGTCGCAAAGATGAACCTGGAGTTTACATATCAGAAATTGTTAAAGGTGGTGTCGCTGAAATGGACGGCCGACTTCTGCAAGGAGATCAGGTACTAGGTTTAAAACTATTATTTAGTGAAAAATTATTTCATCATTGCTTTAAGCACTATTAATGCTTTTCTCTAAGTCTCGATGAACATCTTTATTGTTTTTCGAAAGACTGACAGATTTTAACGATAAGTTTGCACAGATTTTGGCAGTAAATGGAGCTGACGTAACAACATCCATGCAGGAAGATGTCGCAGCAATGTTGAAAGTTAGTAAGCTTGGTTGTTATTGTTTTTTTGACTTGGTTTGACTGCAGATCTTCAAATCGAGTGATGGTTTATAAAAGAGTTCCGTGTTTTGCTAACTTTCTGGAAAATTTGTTTTAAGGCTTGTGTTGGCTTAGTTTCACTAAAAGTCGGTAGATGGAAGTTGTCGGAGACAACGAGTCAAAAACAAAAAGTTCTTAAGAAAGTGACAATTCCGGTTCAAGACAGCAAGAAGACAGACGATAAGAAGAAAGTTCCTGTTTCTCCTGACGGCATATTACCGCCACCGGAAATACGGTTGTATTCGCCAGCAACAGGTTGACAAATAGATATTTTATATATCTATTTATTAATTTTATATTTTGTGAAGTGTTGATTACAGTTTTTTGCAATTCGTTTGAAGCTCTAAGTATTTCAAACTGCAGAAAATAAAGAGACAAAACATGCCGCAGAAGAAACTGCAGTACAACTCCCTCCTCCTCAACCACCTTCATCCCGGCCATCAGCTATTCCAACTTTACTTATCGAGGAAGACCGAAATGGAATTATGCATTCTGATTTGTCTCCAGTTACCGAGGAGCCAAGCAGCAGCATTGATCAGGTGCTGATTATGTATAGTATGCCGGTAGAGATTGAGATTTAGTCTAAATTGTGTTTATTGTAAAAAATAAGCTTGACATGGTTTTTTGTAAAATATGGATTGTTTTTTAAAAAAAACTCTTTGTCGAGTCTACTAGGGTGAGGCATTTATTTTTGTTGATGCTTGTTTTTAGCGATCAGTGAGTCCTGAAGAAGAAGAAACGGATGAAAAACAACCAAAAAAAGGTGAGAGTAAAGCCGAAAGCTCGACAGAAGTTGTTTCTAAAAAAGAAACTGTAACCCAGACGGAATCACATATAGAAGTGTTACCGGAATTGTATGAAGAATGCAGCGAAACACTGATGATACAGTTGAAGAAACAACCTGATCAGCAGCTTGGCATGGGAATAGGAAAAAGAAATAGAGGAATTTTAGTAACATCATTACAGCCGGGAAGTGTTGCTGCTGAAAAATTAAGAATAGGTGATAGAATTATGGCAGTCAATGGTTTACCAGTAACCGATCAGGTAAAGCATTAAAATCTATTTAGTGATTTTTTTAATACCGCTTACAAGTTGTGTCAGCTTTTTTTTATAACATTGAGCTAACAGCCAGTGTCTCATTATTCCCATTATCGACAGTCAATATCACTATTTTTTATAACCAAAACAATACTTCTAGACTTCTGCAGTGACGTTGATCAAAGCAAGTGGAATAGAACTTTGGCTTCAGATAGCTCGTCCGCATTATTTTACCTACAAGCAACAACCGTCTTGATGAATAACGGCATAGGCCGAATATCAATGATTTTTTGGGTTGATATGCATAAATTTTGTCTAGTATTTTTGTTTAATAGTCTTATTTACCAAAAATTTACTGGCTTTTCAGTGCCAGGAAATGTTCGTGTTGTTTTTGTTCACTCAAATATATGAATGGAAGATGAAAAAGGAAGAAAATGGAAATTAAAAACAGCCTCTCTGTTTTGATATTTTTTCCAATAATAAACCGCTACTATGCGCGGTCCCTCTTACAAAAACAAATATTGGACATAGAAAGATCTCATCTTATGTTAACACTTTTTTTTTTGCATACATTACTGAAAACCTCAGGTTTCTGCTCTGTATTGTAAGTATCGCTCTGTAACAGTTAAAACAATAACAGCATTAGATTCAAATGAATGTAATTACAAATTTAGTGTGTAGTTAAAGCTAGAAAAGGACATTATTTTTTTTTTGTTTTTGTTTATTTTATTCAAACTACATTTGGTGTAAAGCTGCAATTTTTTGTAGTGTATTTCGTCTATGAACAGCAATTGTTTAGTAAACCCTCGAAGATTTGCCGGTTGCCCTGCAACCTTAGTCACACCTTTTTCCATGCATTTTTCTTTTTTCTTTCTGTTTCCCCAAAAGTAAAAAGGGAAAAATCTTATTTTATTTCTTTCTTTTTCCTTTTTTTTGGTCACCTTTTACTGTTTGCTGTTTCAACGGCATTTTTGCTTCATTTAAGTGAACATTGTGACTTTAAAGAAGAACAAAAAAAAGTGTTTGAGTTTGTTTATTGCTTTCTCTTCTACTAAATTCTTATGTGTTTCTCAAAAAAAATTGTGAGTGCCGTACAAGGACAAGAAGAAAACGTGTAAGTCCATGCTATGTAATCTGCCATTTATTAAATGTCGGCAAGGATTGCTGATGCTAATCAATTGTGAATTATGTTGATAAAAGAATTTTTTTCTTACACCAGATCTGTTTTCAGTTCTTACACTTTTTGTTGCCGAATTTCAGTCTCAAAAGTGAACAGCAAATATTGGTTACAGTGTCAACTTGATATATTTTACCACATCTTCCAATACATCAGTGTGTCAGTATCACTTTCCGGTTCCAGTTATTTTTACCATCTGCTTTTTTACTCCTGTTCTCTACCTTTCTTTTTTTTTTTATCAACAACTTCAGTTTAAGGATAATTAGTAAAAAGAAACATCTGGTACTTCTACAGATATAAGTTATTATAAAACTATCCTAGTTTTTTTCTTTTGAGTGACCCTTTTATATTTTTTCCATTATACTTTCCACTATATGCATTATACTTTTTCCCTCAAAGTTCATACTGAAACATCCTTACACAACAAATACAACACAAAGACTTAAGACAGCTACTCATACTCGGAAAATGATATCCTTCGAAATTTCAGCAAATCTTCTTCAACATTCCATCTATTTTTTTCTTTTTGCTTCTAAAAAATTGTTAAAAAAATCTAGTGCTTTACCAATTTATGATTGTGTTGTTTCATAAGTTTTGGCCACCAGAGCATCTTTTCCGCCAAATTAAAATGCTCTGCCACAATGATTACGGCACAATCTATTTTTGATTTTTTATGTATATTGTTTTCTATCACAAATTATTGGTAAAAGCAGTTTGAAATCTCTTTTCTTACTTGATTATTTATTTACTTTTTTTATTCACAACAATTCAGGTAGAAACTGTTGTCCTTTGTTGCAGCTCTTGTGCGTCCTTGGTGAAGAATACTTTTCGGTCTTTTAACAAAGCAAAAAAATAATTTTAATGTTACTTTTTTAACAAGAATTGTTCAAAGACATCAAAAGGTTATTGCTTTTGCTCGGGGACAAAAAAAAGCTGTTCGCGCGTCGTTTCTAAAATATTTCCAAAGATTTTTATTGACCTTTATCTGCAACATGGAAGTATCTCTTTGGACTGAGCGAGGGTCAGAATTTGAGTACATACGACGAAGACGGTATTTGTTAATAAAGGATAATATATGTTACTTGTCTTCTGCCTAAATTTATAAATAAAAAATTTTGACTGCTACAAATTAGTGACGAAAAAATCTGTCCTCCAGGATTTTTAAAAGTTCAAAAATTTTTTCTTATGGAGAACCATTTGGACAGGGAATACCTGCATATTAGTTGTATAAACACAGTTTGGCGTTTGGCGTACTCATACGAAAATAAACTTTCTGAGGTTTTTTAAGTTCTCTTAGTCTTTCTATATCTACTGTTTTATGCTAGTAGGTTTACGTAAAGTGTAGCTCAATGGCGAGTTTTTCGCACGTAATGCTATCGCATTTTAAATGGCGGCAGCGGTATAATAACTCTGAGTTTAATGTGCATTCATAGCACTATTCAGCAAATTCTTTTAAAAGTTTCGTTTGTTACCATTTTTTAAGACTTCATTGCTTAAGTGACGCACTTTTTTAAATAGCGACTGTGTACTCCAGTATCTAATTAAAAACCTCTCTTCCAGTAACTTAACACCTTCAGAAAAAAAGTTTGAGAATTAAGCAGCTGAGAACCCGATATATATAGCTGAAAAACTACATCTAAAACAGACAGTCAGGATCTTCTGGTTATGCGAACTTTTAGAAGGGAACGGCACCGAACTTTGCAAGAGAAAACTAGCCCAAATCGTATACTTGCCAGGTCAGAAAATTTAAACTGACGTTGTAGAAAAACGGGCTATTTGGAAAGCCAGGCATTGTCTGGATGGCTCCACACAAAAGATACACAAGTTTAGTATACATTAACACCAGTTATAGGCAGAGTGAGGCCTGGGAGCAAAATTTTGTTTTTCAGAAACTCTAATAAAAAAAGATAGATTGCTATGCACTGGTACCAACAGGACAACCTCTTTTAGTTGGGTCGTGGAAAAAGTGGAAACTGAATTCTCGCCATGCAGATTGGTAGGTCATTCTACCCATTTCTAAAATTAATCATTTTCCTCCCCAGCTGATTCTAACAGTTCTACTCCAACAGCCCCAAACATTTTCCTAGCAATTATGGCAGTTTTGGTTCCCAACGTTTTTCTCAGCTAATAAAGGCAGCTAAAAAAATTTCATGCACGATTTGCTTTCAAATGAGAAAAGTTGGGTGAGGAAGCTAAGAGTACTCTGCCAAAAGCACTTTTTGCTGAAATGCTCAAAAGGCAGACACGAGGGAGATGTCGAAAGACAGTTTTGTTCTTAACTAAATATCAGCGCTTAAACGAAAAGTGACTTAGACAAACTATATATGGTGTTGTCATGTCAGGACAGAAAGCTAAAAATACGTCCTGCTAACTAAGACAGTTGTTTAGATTCCTTAAACCATCGTAGTTTCAAGATCAGCAACAGAAAGTCAAATTGACTAGTATTTTCAAATTTCTTTTAAAGTGCTTGATTTAAAAGCAAACCCGCCATATCATACAATCACATCCTTCCGCACATATAATTACTTCTGGAATAAGCTCTTTGTTACCTCGGACGTTGGTGACGTATTCGGATTCAACATATTTTTTGGACTCTGTTAAGATCTTAACAAGGCAATGCAACTTTATATCAAGATTAGTTTTTTACTGCTCTTGCGCAAGCCATACCAAATTTACTGTCCTCCAGCAGCGTTTATTGAAGTCTTCCCAACGATCTCATGCAAAAGCTTTTGCAGGCCGGTAGCACATAAATTGTAGCACAAGAGTTATTTTTTAAAAGTCATTGAATTGCTCTTCTTCAATACATAGGTCTAACCTCCCTTCGATGGTAATTTACATGTTTTGACAACTGCTTCAGCTAGATCTAATGCACCAAGACCACCAAACTTCCAATGGTCAGACACGTTTCTTTCTTCTAATTCTGAAAGCAACAAGTCGTAAACCAGCAAAATAGAAAAAATCAATACATTTTTTTTGGATGCCGCGTCTGTAACTACAGGGAACTAAATATTAACAAGGGTTATTTACCGCTTTTTCTAAAATCAGCGCAGTCCCCTTGACTGTGTCTGTACTGAACTTGTTCGCACATAAAACCAAAGGTACGTCGGACATGTCGTCATTTCCAAAGTGTAAAGATTTATTTATTAAGAAATTAAGATTTTAAAGAACAAAGCAGACAGGAAAAGAATATGAAACAAAATCTTATAAAGCTCAGAAGTCAAATATAAATTGCTAATGCTTTCGCATCCAGTTTCCAGGTACAGAAGCTGTTTGGCATACTCAACATGTACTGGAGTAGAAGAATGACGTCTTGGCTTTCGACTATGTATCATTAATGCTTGCATTATGACGACAAGTATGACTGTATTAGGCATCAACAGAGAACTGCGGCAATTTTTGTTAAAAGACTTTTCAGAGCCAATATTTACACTAAACTCTGCTTTGATAGCAAAATATTCATTTTTCCCAACAAGCTTTGAAGCTATAAGGTTCAGACAGAAACGAACTCTGGCCGTCTGCAATAGCGTCAGAAAGATCTGAATGAGAAAATTATTAAAGATTAAATATTTAAGTTCAAGCAGTTATGAGTGACTGGCTTAAAGAAACCAGCTGCAAATCAGGAAAGCATAAAAGCGCCAGCTTGGTTTATTCAGACAGAGAAATGTTGCTGTTTTTGGTCTTTACCTAGGAAAGCCATCGTACAAACTACAGTAGCTGCATGCACAAAAATAGGCGTCTCTACGTAAATTTGCATGAAATATGGACAAAGAGCATCCTTCATTAAGACCGCTAACGCTCGAGTTATTCTGCTGTCATCAGCAGTAACTAAATTACCGTCACAATTGCTTGCAATGACAAATCTTTACTCTAACACGCTCGTAAATGTCATAAAAACTCTTTGTAAGCGTAAATATAGTCATTAACTACAAATAACCACATTACAAACTAAATTACTTAAGAAATAGTTCTAGCAACACTACATTGAACGAACGACCAATAAGTATTATTTTAAAAGCGGCAGTCAGATCAAATCCTGTCTCGCAATTCTTCTCATTTTTTCAGTTTTAACTAGGCCAAATTGAATCTTACGTCGACACCTCTAAAAAACTGCAAATAAAATAAAGTTATGCTGGTTTTTGCCAAATGCTATTAACCATCAGCAAAAATCAAGACAAAAGTGTGTAAGAGAACTGCATATGTAAGCAGTCATTTTCTTGGCATTCTTGAAGTCAAAGTTGCTCAAAATCTTCCCCTTTTCATTTTCCGCTACAGCACTGATGTCAAAGTCAATGATTACTGTTCCATTTTAATCCAATTACCCTCAAAACAAGTTTATCAAAAAAGTTGCAATAATTGAAAATGTATAAAAGTGGAAGAAAAATAGAGTTGCAGGATTGAAAGAAGGAAAATGGCTGTCAGGAGCATAATAATATACCTAGGAGTAATCTTTAAAAGGCAGTACACTAATGATCTGCCATTACGATGTTAGGAAAGCTGACCGCAATTGTCAAGAGAACTCTTTTAACGAAAAAATATTACTGGAATAAAATATAGACGTTTCGTTTCATCAAATAACTAGAAGAGTGAAAAAATATGTTTCTGATAAAATACTTTCTATGCAGCGTGGTCTGCTAGTAACAACAACTAAATTATCTGCCACACCACAAAGCTCGTGAAGATCCGGTGTCCTCAAATGGCAGTTTGTAACTGCGTCATGATGGCAAGTAAATAGCGGGGTTGCAGGAGACTCGAAAATCTTTGAACGTTCAACAATGTTTACTCGTCTTTCTTTCACATAATTTGGGTTACATGTAACAAGAAAAAAATTTTTCTTCTAGCAAATAATAGTAATCGATGAATACATGTTAAACAAC
>UXUI01008789.1:6949-20404 GCA_900576705.1 Enterobius vermicularis
CACATTTATTTTAAATAGCATCTTTTTTTTTCTTTTTTTTTTTCAAGTCTCTATCTATTTATATTTTTTTTCGTCAATTTGCAACATTTATTTTTTACACTAAATGCTTATTGACGGCAGTATTGAATTGTGAATTGAAGTAAAAAAGTTTGGCAACGATAATCAGAATTTTTTTTCATCAATATTGCAGAAGTGTTTCAACGGCAGTGTGTTTGAAATTATGCAATTGTCAACTGTTTATCATAGTTTATGAAAAAAATTTTTATTTGGTATTCAAATTTGATTGTATGCGTTATTTTTACTATTGTATTATTGTTCTAAATTCAGATGGGAGTTTTTTTTTTTTTTTTTGCTTGTCTATAAGATTTTTTTTGCTTAAAACGGAGATAGAAAAGATAACATTTGTGTAAATATATCTGAAAAGCACTGATTAGGTATCATTTATGCTATACATTTGTTAAAATAATGATTACGGTAGGGGAGGGGGGCAGAAGTATTTTTGCTTAAAAAAAGCTTTTGCTTTTAAATAATGGTGACTTGGTGTTTTGTGATATATTAGCTTATAAACTATTCATTTTGTTACAGCTATTATTGGTTTTTCTGTTCAGAAAAAGGTGCATTTGACACAGCTTTTTGATGTTAATTTATTTAACGATTAATTCGTATTTACAAGTTAAGTAACGCATTTATGTTTCAAAAAAAAAGGACTGATTGCCACACCATAGATTTCTCGTTTATTTTTTTTTATAGTTTAAGCCAAGTTAACTAACTTACTAATGCACTAGTTTTTTGGCGTTGTGTGCAGAAAGAATAATTTATAAAAGCATCATTGTTGGTAGCAGATTCTGTTGATTCATTGAACAAAATTTTTCACCTCAACTTTTATTCAGTTTCTTCAAGCGATATTTTTTTTTGTTTTTTATAACAACGTCTTTACTTATAGTATTGTAGAATGGGTGCTTTCCACTGTTTAACGTACGTACTTGTTATGTGCATGTTTCTAGATGATTTCTTAGTTCAGTTTTTTTTTTGAATATTTTACGAAATAGGAATGAAAGCAAAACAGAGTTTGACTTTTTTAATCTTTCTATTCGAATACTGTTAGATAAATTAAGTTGAGATAATCAGCAAAACCAATGAACTTTAAAATTGATCAGTTAAATGCTATTTTTAAACTAGTACTCAAGAATCGATTACAAAAGATCTTAGAGCGGAATTTAACACTTGTTAAATGAAATAATCGTTTAGTGTATTAGAGAGGAAATTGTTTTGTGGCAGCCAAAAAAAGAGGAAGTTGAATTATGCAGTAGCAATTGAAATGTTGAAAAGCAGAAAATTTAATCAAATGACTCAATTATTATTATTTAAATGGATTATGAAACTATGAAACTTTTTCAATCTGTTTATATTTTCATTAAAAGTTTTAATTTTTTTTATTTAACCTGTAATCTGTTAGTTTGTAATTACATTAATTTTTTGAGTATTGCATCAGTTACCTTTGTATAATACATTTGTAGAAGCCCACACACTGACTGTCAGTTAGTGTGTTGTGTTACCGCTTTTTCACTGGTAACTTTTGAACTGCGCTGTATTTTGATGATTAGAAGAATAATATGCCTGAAAGGTTGAAAGGATTAGTCCAAGCTGTACTAGATTTAAAGATGTTGATGTTGATTTTTGACGGCTCAGGCGCTGTATTTTGTGGATAACTATGGGAAAACTGGGTTTTTTCAATTTCAGAGTTTTTAAATTAATTGAATTAAATTTCTTTCTATTTCATTTTACTTCTTTAATTATTGTATTAATCTTTTCGCAAAAAGATATTTAACGGCAAAATTGGAACAGAAAGTGATTTTGGTCGGTCATTTTTAAAGCCACTGACTCTCTTACTGCAAGAGTGGAACAGAGCCTTAGGTAGCGCTGAGAAGTTATTCTTTTTAAAACTTTGTTCTGGCTGCTGAAACTTGATCAGTGTCGAATGGAGCATTATGATGAGCCAGTTAGAAATTTTTTGACAACTTGGTAAATACAGTTTAGTATGAATGGTTACACCTTGAAGCTGACACTCGTATTAAGGTTTGAGAAAATTTAGTTTCCAAATAGATACAAGCAAGCCTAGCACTGTTGCCAATTTGGATACGAGGTTTTTTTTTACTGTATTAGATATTTAATCCTTTTCTTCTAGACTCTGATCTTCACGTCTACTGACAGGAGTTGATCGATTTTTGCTATTTGGAACTAATATTTGAAAATGAATTTTTTGTTTAGTCTTAAACTGGATCACGGTTAATTGCATATTTGTTTCTCATGGAATTTTTATTTCTTTTGATATGCCATTTACTTATTTCCGTGTTTCCATTAATTCAACATTTCATGGTTTTTTTAAGTAATATTTTCATAAATATAGATTTGATTTATGTGGCAGAACACCATTATTTCTTATGGTTCTGCTGATTTTCAATCATTCTTTCTAGATGGAGCAGAGTGCAAGTGAGTCAAGTAGCACAACAAGTCGTCACGGGCCTGAATTTAGCGGTTCTTCTGTCCACTCTGTAAATGTGACGCCAAAAAGTCGGCGAGCACCGAAAGCAAGTTAATTAATTTGCTGTACCCTAGTGATATTAGTTTGACTTTATGTTATACAGTTGGGATTGGAGATTAAAACTGGGCAATGTTTCATATGCAGAATGTTTAGCGCATTATGCTGTATTTTCGTAAAATATCTTGTAGTTTTGATTAATTTTTTAGGTTCATAGAAAAAGTGATAACGGAGCTACTCCTTTACATACGGCATCACGTTTAGGCGAGTGGAGACAGTGTAAAAAGTTGATACAAGATGGAGCTCCAGTGAATGCCACTGATTTTGGTGGTTGGACCCCTCTTCATGAAGCTTGCGCTCGAGCTCGTTTTAAAGTTGCAAAAACTTTAATTGGGTAGTTTTATTACAGTTTATTTTGTTTTTGCTGTTAAAAATGAATAACTTTTCATGTCTTTAATTTTCAGCAATGGTGCTGATGTTAACGCAGTATCAAATACTGGAGATACACCGCTTCATGATGCAGTGAGAAGAGGATGTGAAAAAGTTATTATTTTATTCAGTATCATTAGTTTGGAAGCAGCATTTATTTCGCTTCTCTTTATCTGCTATAATTCAATGTTTTACATCTTTTATTGGCCTACTGACGACTTTAATCTTTTAGTTGGTTTGGCTTTTATTACATTCTGGAGCTGATAGGGACAGGACGGATCGAGCTGGGAAGAAGCCTATAGATTTGTGTCCTGCACGTTGTGTATCAATAAAAAGCCTTTTAACTTCTTCAGGAGTTCCAGAAAAGTGCCCTTCGGGAGGTGATTCAACGGAAACCTCTCCTGTCGAGCATCATGTGGTAAGATAAGTCAATTTTGCCTATCATAGAATCAAGCATATTCGGATTGGTGGATGCAGTAGTAGAAGCTTTGTTTCCTGCCCATATTTGTTTAATTTTTCGTAAACTATTGCCGTTCACTGTGATATTGCAGGAACTTCGCCATCCGTTATCAGTAACAATTGACTCACCAAGCATGTCGGCTTCTAAACAGCCTACTCCCTCGCCTGCGGAAACAGAAGCTACTGTCCATTCAGAAACATGTCTTCAAGGTAAGTTATCTGATTATTCTTGTATTTGTGATATACAACTTTTGGCAGTTCAGTTTCTGATAATACACTGCTTTTAACTTTTTCTTCTAAGCTTATTGCCAATTAATGGAAATCTTGAAACAGTAGTAACTTTTAGAAGAAAGGGAGCAAGAGAATCTGGATTCTGACATCGATCGGACTATGACACGAGAAGGAGAGGTACGTTTAGTGTTTTCGCCTCGTTAGTTGGGCTTGAAAAAACGTCTTTTATATGCAACCTTTATTCCAGAAACAAGGGATGATTACTGAAGGAAGTACTGCTGATGCTGATTCCATAAAAAAAACTCAGGACTCTAATGATGTACGGAGGTAACGTTGGAAACTTCCGCCGTCTCTTTATTTTGTAACTGGTCAATTACTTGGTGAAAACTTTTGTTTTAAAGTGGTGATGTGGCAGCGGCTCAGAAGCGAGCGGTTTGGGGTAATGATGAAGTAACAGCTGCAAAAAATGATGAAGCCTTGGAGGCTGAAGCGGAAGATGGTGATCAAGAGAGTGGTGCACAACCAGAAGATGAGTCTTCGGGCGCTGAACCGCGAAAATGGGCTAGAACTAGGGGTACGCCAAAGAAAGTCCCGCTTGGTCAAGAGAAACAACATGTTTTCACAGACAGGAGAAAGCAGCGGTATATTTACTGGTCGTTGGATATAATTTCCAAATTTTATTTACTGGCACCGAATTACTGTGGTGTGCTTTTCCAGCGGAAGAAGACGAGGAAAAGTCACAACTGCATCAAGATCTCTGGTCTTACCTCACCCATCTACGTCGGAGGATATTTATGAATTTCGTTGTAGCCCAGAACCAGAAGCCCACGACAATGTAAATCTGAATTAAACTTCTCTTATCTTATTTTTACTGCAATGTAACGAGTTTGATTAGTATCTTTCTTTATAACTAATATTTTTTCATTTGTATTTCTTTGCTTCATGAATATTTTTGTTTTTCATACTTTTGCTTCAGACTCAGATAGAAGTAACAGATGAAAACGGTATTTCTCCAGATGCAAAACGACAACGACTAGAGGGCACTTACGTACATGCTCAAACTGCTGGGCCGTGTAGGTTCCACAAAGTTATCAGATTTAAAAATTTTCTAAACATAATATTGATTTTTCAACTTTTAGCAGTTAAGCAAGAAGAAAAGCGACAAATCGATTTAACGGAAACTAATAAGGGGGGAGCAGGGGCAACTGAGTCAAATGAAGAAGGCAATGGAAGTAGGAAGGTGATGTGATTTACCGGTTTTTTTGTA
Source organism: Enterobius vermicularis (assembly GCA_900576705.1). NCBI lineage: Eukaryota > Metazoa > Nematoda > Chromadorea > Rhabditida > Oxyuridae > Enterobius > Enterobius vermicularis. The sequence continues at coordinate 11,875 of UXUI01008789.1, forward strand.
CACGTCTTTTAATTTAATTTCTAAATAACGTCTTGTCTTACTTCAAAATTTTTTTTGGGAACATTACCATTCTGTGTATTATACCATCACCTCACTTTACTCCTCAAAATTATGTCTCTTCCTTTTATACCATCGTATTTGTAGGTTCCTCCAATAAGAATCATACTTCCTAGAACAGCAAGTGAGGAGAATTCAAATGCTGTTCCTTCTGAAGAAGCAACATCTGTTGCTGCCGGTACGCGCAATGGCGCAAAGAGAAACACTCGTGTGGCGAAAAATCAAATTAAAAAAGAATCTACTCCAGAGGGTCCAGCAACACCACCTCCCGCCGATAATGGCATGCACCGTATGACTCGGTTGGTTATTATTCGTTTTTTGGATTTTCTCTTCCTCAGTTTGTGTTCTTTCTGTGGGAATGAACATTTTATTCTTATAAACTCGCCAGTGCAAAAGCAAGTAATGATCTAATGGGATAAGGAAACAGCTTTCTCATAGATGAAGGCTATGATCTTTTATAACTTCGGGATTTTACATTTGTGAAGATAGTAGAGATTTTGTGTCGCCTGTAGTTCACATATGTTTTCTTCCATTTCGCTTGCAATAACTGAATTCTGAAGACCGTTTGTATGTAGACAGAGTTATTGTCAGACTAAGAGAGTAGTCTATTCTTCTACTCGTCTTTGGGTTTCTACCCTATTTCTGATAAAGGTTTTTCAAGGTGAAAAATGTACTCTTTTCCTTCTTCGGTTACCAATTTTAGTAGAATGTAGAAATTAGGGACTTTAGTGCCTGTTGAACGGCATATTTCTATATATTGTTTCAAATGTGTGTTCAGGTTTTTTCTTGTCACTGTAATAGCCAGACTCACGTCTTTATTGTCGTGGAGAGTACTTGAACATGAATGTTTTTGTCTTCTGAACAGTTCTTTTAGAAGCAGAGTACGTCAGGCCGGCCGATCTCTAAAGGATGAGGTGTTGGCAGCCGGTTGTTTTGAAAGCGCTGTCAAGCGAAGAGGACAAAATGGTGCACGTCGCCAAGGAAATTCTTCCGTACCTGGTGCGCCATCGCCTATGCCTGTAGTTGAAAAAGAAGACAATACAGATCCAGCAGCTGCTGATTCAGGGACGTTTAGTGAGTGTCTTTGGCGTTTGTATTTCTTTAGAATATTTCAAAGTATACTAGAAATGCTCTGCTAGTAAGTGCTTTAGGTCTATACTAGTGCTTTTGGCAATTTAAAATTGTTTTAAGATAGCAATGCCAACAGCTCTGAAGATGGCAATTCAGTGGGATCTGTGGATGGACTAAGTGCGTTTGCTATGTCACTTATGAAGAAGAACACATATGAGGGTCTTCGGAGTCTTCGTGCGAAAGTAAAGAATGCTGTGTTTGAAAAATTTGTTTGATGCTGACATTATGGCAAGTAGGTTACGTAACTGCCTTCTAGATTGAAGAGTCGTGGTTAGAGACCATGGCGCAGCAACCTCCTGACAAGCCTGAATTGCCCTCCAACTATGATAGTTATTTAATCGTGAACAAAAATTTTACGTTGAAAGATACGGTCGACTATGACAGATTAATGAAGGTTCTATTTGTAATCTTGAAGCCTTGTTTCAACGTAAATGATGATTACTTTCCGCTGAATTATTTTCTACATTAAGTATTCATTGTAAAAATTGATTATTTTTACAGGCTTGTGGGGCAGAAAATTACTCGGAAGTTTCATCGGACTTACAGGATCTTTGGAAGTCTCAAGAAGAAAGAAGGTTAAGGATGGAAATTAAACATAAGGTTTTCACTTAAGTTTTTGTCGGAATTAATATTATCTATCGTCTAAGACTTTCAGGCTTCAATAATTTTGTTTTTGCATTCTCGCTTTTATAATTTTATCTTTCAACACAAATAATTCTTTTTTTATAAAAACTTGGGTGGCTGAGCAAATTTCTTATTTAGGTTGAAAGGGAAAAGTTGCAAATGCTAGCAGAGAGGGAGGTTTTGCGGATGCTTAACCGGAAAGCGAATTCCGGACGAGAAGATATGTCAACTGGTAAGCTGTTTGAATTTTTCCCGTGCCGACTGGAGAAATTGACTTTTTTTTACAGTGCGTGTTCTACATGAAACTGACATTTATAACACTTGGTATGTGAAGGAAAGGTCGATAGATCATCCGATCGTCGAGTTTGAGGACGTCAAGAAGAAATTCATGGACCAAGTTACTCTCATGGAGAATCGTCAAAAAATGGAATCAGATGCACTTTTTGCTGAACAGGTGAAAGGAAGAAAAGACGGGTTAAATTGTCAATTGGTTGTTTGGTGCTATTATTTTATTTTTCAATTTTGCAGGTTTACACTTGGAACTCCCTGCTGAAAAATATTAGCCATCCATCTGGGCTCGCGCTTAAAGATAAGGTTCCTAAAGTTTCAGTTCTACATCTGGATTTGCGTTTGTAGTTTGATTACTAACTTTAACTGTGCCTTATTTCGTTTATGACATTCACTGATCTCGTTTATGTAGATTTACCTAATATTCTTCTCTTTTGGAAGTTGGTTTTTTTAGAAATAAAGACAAAAAGTAGAACAAATTTATTATTTTCACTGTGTTTGTTTTGAATGTGTTACTGTTACTGTTCTTGTTATAAATTGTACATAAATGACTTCATAATCAGTTAAAGTTTTACTACATTTTTGCCTACTGTTCTGTTGGTTGATTAATCTACGTTAACTGTAAGTGCTATTTATTTTCGAACAGTTTTTTACGTGGTAATTTTTTAAAAGATGAGCATTTTCCCATACCCTTAATCGTGTTTTGTTGTAATAAAGTTGGAAATATGGACCTCAGTTTCTGTTTGGTAGCGCTGATCTGGCATTGTTTTTGCGTTTATTTCGCAGGATCTTCATACTTTTGTTCTTATTGTTATGATTTTTAATGTGTTGAGTAAAACTGTTGTTCCATTTATAATTCGGCAGCTTCAGTTTTTTCTGGTTTCTTTTACCGGAGCAGGTTTGCAGAAATGATGTCGGTAAATGGTTTATGATAAATGATTTTTAAGTGGTGGACAGGGTACTGTTGTTACAATACTAGCTCCTGCTGAGTCGTTCGGGGAGAAAAGAGGTAGCAGCGAATTCTCATTAGACTGATATATTGGCTATTAATTTTCTTCAGTTAAGTTTTCAGGGGTTTGACTTCCTGAGTGGTACTTGGGATTTTGTAGAAAACTGAAAAAATGGCGGGTACTGACAGCTAGTAATTAGGGACTTGTTATGTTTGTGCTTTGACTTTTGTTTCGGTTTCATTTTACGGGATTCTTTCTTCGCTGTTTTCGTCCTGAGGTGTTTGCGTATTATCCTTGGATGTTAAGGAGGGTAACGGCCAAAAGGTTGGATAAGGATGCGCAACCTACAGATAAGCTTATTGCCGTATGCGAAAATGATATTACATGCTTTGAAGTACCCGCATTGTGCTGTTGTTGGATTACTGGTCGGGAAAGAGGTTGGTTCATGGACTTTTGCTCAAGCGTTTTCTACTCAAAATATTTCTTGAGCTAGAGGCAGTGGAATATGTTTAATATGAAATCATAATGTAAAACCAAGTTTCAGCAGTGACGTGTTATGGTTAGTTTTGGTTAGTTTCAAAAAATTTTTTAATGAGTATTTTTCCCAAAAGATTTTCCAAATTTTATGAAGTTTCAGAACAATAGTGAAATCTTCTGTGTTGATGCTGTACCAGTACTCCATGAAAGCGCTTCATTGTTAACTGTTCTTGAGACTGCTTTAATATCAGTTGACGTTCATTGTAAGCAAAACAGTCTTGACATTATTGGCATTTACTTTTGCAACCAAGCTTTTACTGATGACAGGTTAGTCTTGTGGTTTTTTGTTTGACCGATGATTTTTTGTATCTCTAGGATATCCTTACGTTCAGAAAACTCTTTTAGTTTGGATCAATTTGCAGTCCGTGCAGCAGATAAAGTTGCTTCGTATTTTTCAAATGCCATTTTAGTTCAGGTTTGTAAATTGATTACCGCGTTTTTGTCTCATTCTTCATTAATAACTATGTAACTTTTAGTCTCTAAATTTTATTGAGATTTTCTGAAATATTGATTGTTGTATAAAGCGCCTTATAACTTGCTTTATTATTGCTAACCGCATTTTACAGATTGTGAATTCTAAGTTAAGTCTGGATTCAGCAGAGCCAGCTATTGTTGTTTATTCTAACTTGGAAGCCAAAACTTGGAAACCGAGGAAGTAAGCCAAATTATTTCCTCTTTTTTTATAATTGCATTTCTGTTAGGATAACTTACGAGTCAGAGAACTTCTCTGACAAACTACTTTAAATGTGCACTTCCTTCCATTTCAGGTATGTTTTAGAAGATGAGGAGAACGCTTTAGGAGCACTATCAGACTTTATGCAAACGAAAATGTACAGGGAAATTATTGACTTTGAAAACCATCTTGATGACCCGGCAAAAGATTTTTGGAATAGCAGTTTGAACCAGAAGATTGGGAAATCTGTTATTTAGACTCACTGTACATTATGGAATCGTCAAAAGCCTCCCGATATTACTTTTTGAGAATCTTCCGTTTTATTTTGACAGACCTCAATCATCAGTCAATATCTCATGCTTCGCTGCTGTCACGCTTGGGATCCTTTTGTTTCACTTGATCATAGCGTCCTCTCACCAGCGACACTAAGGGACAATCATTACCAATTATTGGCTTACCTTACGTGTTGGTTCTACTGCCGTTTTTACTTTATATCATCACCTCATATTTATAGGACTTGTAGTTTAGTTGAACTGCTGGATTTGGAATTCGGCAAGAACGGTGGGTGGCAGGCGTTTCGTTTGGCGAGGGATTTCTTATAACGGGCGGAACTAATTTTTTGATAATCAGTGGGTGCTTACGCTGCTATCAATACGACTGCTTCTGATCATTGTGTTACTTGATTAGATCCTTCAAGCACGTTTGCTTTGAAAAGACCGTACTTGATTGCTTTTGTAAATCTCCTTAGTGACCAAAGTTCTCCGACGTTACCCTCATCGGTTTGCAAAAAAAAAAAAATTAGTGGTTGTGATAACTGCTGTGAAGTTTCCACAATTTTTTATTTTATTGCATTACAAGGATATGAGGGTCAAATAAACAATTTTCTTTTGAACAACAAAGGCTTTATTTTCAACTACACGAGCGGCAGACGAAGAGCACTGACACAAATAATTTCAGACTCTAAGAATTCTATATTATTACTTGATTATACATACTAATTACTCGTATATCCACTTCGTGGTGTCTGGGGACCATTCCACTAATTCTTCAGGTTTAAACCAATGTGCAATTTCACGTTTAGCCGAAGCTAGTGAGTCTGATCCGTGAACAACGTTGCGACCCATGTGAATTGAAAAATCGCCGCGAATGGTACCTAAACAAACCTTAACGTCTAGCTCCGGAAAAACTGATGAATCAATGGAAGCACACTTATTTCCTCCTATGTGCCTAAAAAATCATGATAGAGTGAATAGATGGAAGGCTCATAATAGCCTGGCTATAGAGCAGTTCAATTTTTAACCAATAATTAAGTTCCTAATAAGCCTCTAATAACAGTTTATTGAGAATGCAAATAACTAGCCGAGCTGAAATTACACTTTATTTAAACACCTGAATACCTCATCAGATAATAAACGCGTAATTCAAAAACAATATTTCTATTAATAAAGGCTTAACCTTGACACCTCGTGCGGTCTCTAAGACGCACTTTATGGTCAATTAATGATTTGCTTGAAACGACAATGAGCATGTCGGCTTTATGTCTATTCTGGAACAGCTACTCTATGCCATAACCTACCTAGACACCACTATTAATAAAAAAATGTTGCTTACTTTCAACGCAGCGAGCAGTTAAATGATAAATGTGCAAATAAACAATTTCCTAGGCAACTAAATAATGAAAAGCGAGAAATGCCTTCAATATAGGGGCGTTAAGTAATATGCTTTTCCATATAACCAGTTATCTAGAGCAGCATTTCAAAACCTGCGAATCTTAGGATTGCAGGACAGAACTCCAACGCCTTTAAGACTAATATTTCAAGTTCGACGTACTTCTTCCTTTTCGTGACTCCTATTGACTACCAGCGTTGCTCTTTTCGTGTTCTCATGTCCGTTTCAAATCAAAATTTCCCTTTCACAACATTTACCTCCTCCAGATTTTATAACGTGACAAAAGTTAATACGAATGTCTTTCAAAATAAACAACAACCGCCAGATTTTTTGATACACGTTGGTCCGTCTACATCTATCAAACTGATATGTAAAGGAAAACAATTAATAGATCAAAACTAGCTTGTGCGCAAGATACCTAAATAGTCAATTATCTCGTCTAAAACATCATATTGCTGGACAATAGGAGGCGAAAAAAAGACTTTTTCCTCCCCTTCCAATAAGACACGATACGATTAGTTAAACAAAACCAGTGCAGAAAACGCAAGATTTTATTGATTCAAATAAAGAAAATTGCTAACAAATAAACACCTCACTTAACAAATGGATAAATTGTCACCTGGATTGGATTTTAAAGGATTTGTCGCACCCAACATATTTCTAGCTTGTTGAATTACATCTAATCCTTCCCATACCATTGCTACAACAGGGCCCGAGTGCATGTAGTTAACAAGCGGCTCAAAGAACGGTTTTCCTTTATGTTCAGCATAATGTTCCTAATAGGAAAAAAAAAGGTAATAAATTCAGAGGAGCTAATTCAGCGTACTGTTTAAATCAGCAAATGTTACGGCAATAAAAGTAAAACGTCTTACGCCAAAGCCAATCTGACTGCTAACCTCTAAATGTGGACGAGATGCATGCATAAACTTTAAGCCGACAAGTTTATAGCCACGTTGTTCAAAACGTTGAATAATTGTACCAATAAGGCCTCGTTGAACGGCATCTGGTTTGATTGCCAAAAAGGTACGTTCATGTACATCGGCCATTTTACAGAAACTCGAGTCCCCTGCAAAAAAAGCCTCAGCTACAGCTGGTTCAAAATCGCTCTATTTACTGCTGCTTACTGATAAAACCACACAAAACTATAACTTAAAAAATTCCAATAAAACAAATATACTTTAGACGACGATGTAACAAGGGAAAAGGTAGAAAACAGAAAATAGTAGTTGAAAATATATAGGAAAAGTTGATAGGTAACGACAACGATAAAAACAATAACAACAACAATTACAACTACAACAACGACATCAACTCTAAGTGCCCAAACAGATTTTATATTTGCAGACAATTACCAAAAAAAATTTTCTTTTCCCGTCTGTTAGCATTATAAGGACCCCAGCCAACTGAGCAAGAAAAAAACTGAGCATTTCTCATCAATGATCAACGACTGCAATATTCCAACTAACAGCAGTAATCCAACAAAACACAGCTACACTTAAATATAATCTAAGGCCATTTGCACTAGTTAGTCTGTTAAACAAAACAAAACAAACCCCAGAAAGAAGAAAAAAAAAAGAACAACAAGAAACATTTTGCATCTACAGTAAAAATCTTATATCTTAACCAACTTTATTATTATTATTATTATTATTGTTTTTTTTTTTTTTGCAAAAAAATCTAATAACTGAACGATTGTCATCATTACCATTAAACATAAAAACTTATATGTATCCATACAACAACATACCACCACCACGACTACAATGACACGGTAAATAGGGGTACGTTTGGTGCTTTTTTCCTCCTTTTACTTTTCCTTTGAAAATTTTTTCCTTCATTCAAAGAATACAGAACTGTTTATCGTCTTCCCCCTTATATTTATAGTATAATAATTTTTAGTATCTCCAAAAGTCAGTTAATTTGGCATCTACAGTGTGTATTGTTGTCAATTTTCTAAACAGAAAAAAAGGCATACAAAAAGCAACGACCAACTCTAGAACCTCCCTCTTTTCTGCCCATTCTTAATCTATTTCTTCTAATTCCAATAAAGTGCTTTATGAAGATATGCATTGAAACGACTAAAAGCTTCAATCAATCAAACAGTCAGTTATAAGTGCGACAACAACAACAACGACAGCAACACACCAGTAACACCATAGTAATCCAAATTAAAACCATAGATGGTAATTAAAATGAAGTTATAGATGTGTTATTCCTGAAACCTTTGAATCAAAATTCAACCAGTTCAAGCCTCCCGATATACCCCGCAATGAATGGTGGTAGTCAAAAATTTTAAACACTTGGTAGCGCAAATGCTTCAGCCTGCCCCTCTTAGCAAATACCCATACAGCAAACAGTCTTCCTCTTCTACTGCTGTTGCTAAAATCTGTGCTGTTAAGCTGTTGCTTAGTGACACGTAACACCCCTACTACCACCAACAACACTAATACCAACAATAATATAACCATCTATCGGAACACTACCACTAGTTGGCCTAATGGTATCAGTTATCATCACATTAAACTGTAACAACCGTTTTTCATTTGAACTGACAATAGTCTATAAAAACCTAAAAAAAATTCTTTACCTTCTTTTCGAAAGA
>UXUI01008793.1:0-20846 GCA_900576705.1 Enterobius vermicularis
TATATATATATATATATATATATATATATATATACGTTCACTTATTCACATGGTTACTCATCTGCTTGTTTTATTCTTTCTTAAACAGTTACCGAATGTAAATTACCAACTAAATTTTAAGGATGACTTGATAGATCCTGACATAGTTTCTATATAATGAATTATCATTTCTAAGTAATTTGCAGCTTTTTTCATTGTTTTTTATCCTGAAATGACAGCTGCTTGTTATTTTATATCACATCTGTTAAATCTGTTAAATTTGCTATTGAGGTAATATTTTATGCCACATTGCTGGTGTACTTTATTCAGCTATTCTTTTAATTTACATAAATCACCCAACTTTCGTTATCTGTGGTTGCGCCACTCCCACTAACTGCAACTAATAGCAAATGGACATTACTTTTGTCGCGTTCCAATAGTAATATTAGGAATGAACTAGTTGTACCAAAAAATACTGAAAATTATCGGTTTGAAGCTTTTAAAAAAGATCTATTGTCCCACCTCTTATTGAAAAAGGAAGTTTCAAAAGTGCCCTAAAATTCTTAATAAGAATTAGTTAAAGTACGTTTTCCTGGAAATTCTACGTCATACTGTATTCAAATTCTCTGCTTTTCCTGAGTAAAAATTACTGCCGGGTGCAATATGATAACATTCCGTTGATAGACCCTGCAAGATTAGTTGCTGCTAAATACTGTACCAACAAGACCTAGAGTTTAATTACGCACTTACCTTTAATAGAGGGAGTTAGATTCTAAAGCATCAATCTATGATTATCTTATTCAAGATGACCACTGTCACGACGTCAAGATTCTATTTGTCTAACAACCTATTTTGAATTGCTTTCTTTGAATTTGTCTTTAAAAATTCAGTTAGTCACTCAAATATTTCATGTTTCCAATTACCAGAGACTGCGTAAATGACCGACTAACCAGAAAGATTCCTGACTTAACTACTGTCAGAATAAAAAAATCAAACTACCGTCAATTCTGTTTCACCACACACTAGCAGGAGCTGAACATTGTTAATGAAGCGGAACTGACAGTCATGAATTGTAATGCCGGTAATATTTTGCTGTAATTGATGGTTTTCCTCCTCTTGATAACGTTTTCGATTTCGTTTGGTGCTCCGTGGAACAGTGCCAAAGGGCTTGCCTAAGTGCACTTATCAAAATCGTAACTGAGTATTTATACATATGAAATCACAGATTTTTTAAACTATATCTGTTCTTTGCAGAGCTGTCTAAGATATTCTCGTCAGGAATATTTTGCTGCATTTGTTGCTAGTGTTTACATCTGTTTGTAGCGTTTATCTGGAGATACTTAGATGATTTGTGGAGTTTAGAAGGTTTGTTGTGGAAATGTATGTCAGGCGAGAGTTTTAATTGGTTCTTTCCTTTAGGTACGAAGATGTCGCTTGGCCGATTACGTTTTACACTTCCTCGAGTTCTCCGAATTTGTTCTTCTAATATTGCACCTGTCAGTAGTATAAAAAGGAATGCTAGCGTTTTGCCGACCCAGGAAATGAAATTTGGATCCGTTTTGAATCCGTTTTTGGTCCTTTTTTCTGCTTATTAGTAAAGTGTTATTTCATTTCTGAGCAAGTCAAATGAGGGTTAATAACTAAAAGTTTAGCTAGGAAATGAAATATTCAGGGGATATTGATTTTATACGGAAAACTAGATGCTCTTTTTACTTTATTAGAACAAGGAATAAGTCTGTGCTGCCGCTGAAATAACGTTTATCAGGGTTTTCCTTTGTCTAGCAGAATTGTGATACTAAAAGCACAGTTTCGTTTGCGGCACTTGCATCCTTTTTCAAACACGAGTATGCTTCTGATTCTTTCCGCTCTTCTCATTGGGCTTTCTCAAAGCGGAAAAGCATGACTTCTTCTCTGAATTTGGTTGTAAAATATAGTCTCTGTAAAGGGTGCAAACTTTTATATTTAAATATTGCATTCTTATTTTTATCGCTGTCGCAGTTGAGCGTTTTGACAGCCTCCTCTGCTTCAGACCTTATAAGATAAGTGAAAAGTATTGAAACTGATATTAAATAACATGATACTGTAGGCCTTAAGGTTTGAAAATTTTATTTTTTTACTTATTCGCTTGCTCGTTTTACTGATGATTGGTGGCTCTTTTCGAAGTAGAATTGCTCTTTAAACTAAGGGGAGGTACCTCTCCCCTGATTTCGCTGTGGAATTATTAAGGTCTTAAGCATTTGTTTCAAAATATTATACAGAAAACTTGCTTGAAAAACTTGAAGTTTCTCTCTCAAGGGCAACATTGTTAGCCCCGTCAAAAATTCTAGACGTTTCTTTGAAGGTTCAGGTTTGATTAAGGGAACTCTTATTGAATTATCGAGAAATATGGTTAGCAAGGTCAACAACTGTATTAAAATGTTAGAGGATTATAGACATTCCGTCACTACTTTAGTTTTTTGAAAAAAATTTCAATAACTAGCGTACCAGAAATCGTTTGTAAGGTACTTGTTGGAGCTAAAAAAACCTTCATTCACAGTGGAAATGCACCCCGTTGTTAGAATGTTTTTATAACTTTATTAATTATAGCATTAACCGAACTTCAGCAGATCCTTACTATTTTACCGTTTTTGATCACCATTCCAGATTCAGTTTTTGAGTGAGGGGAAGATTTGACGTCGATAAGGTGGTTTCTGATATCACTCTCAACATTTGGAAGATCTTTTTTGCTCTGTTTGATATGATTGTAACAATTTCTAAAGGATGTAATCTTTAAATGTGGAGTTGTTAAAGGTATTAGAAATTGAAGAGGTTCTTAATTTTGGAAACGAGAGCAAGAAATAGTGGAGAGAAAACAAAAACAATTAATGCATTTTAAATTTCAAATTATTTCTCATTTTAGTATGTATTCACTGTGACTAGACTTCCTCATTTCATTTTTTACTGAAGTTTTTGAGGCGGAACTTCTGCCTGTTTGAGGACTACTGTTTGAAATATCTAATTTGGTGCCACCTAATGTTGTAACTGCGTCTGCTTATATTCACTTAACTGTCTGCCCTGATTTCGTTGTGGTCTGGCTTCACTTGGAAGTGTAAATTCTCCCTTAGTTATTTTGAAATACTGAGGCAGTATAGTTAAGCAGCAGTTTAGAAAGAAATTTTAGCCAGTTTTAGTGAAACCTTACTTAAAGCGTCTTAGAGTAAGGAAGAGAAGACAGCTAAGGAACTAGAAATCTTTCCTTAAAAACTAAAGTCTCTTCCATGCTTTCTTTTGTTTCACGTACTCTTTTATTCAACTGGATCGATTTCCTTCTCAGTTCATTTTGAAATTTTTTGTGAAAAGAGAAAATATGGAGGCCGGCGCAACAAGTAAATGACATCTTAAAGATGAAAATAAGTGCTATAAGCTTTTTTTTGTGCCGTTTACCGGTAGAGCTTAACGGTAGGAATAGCGCTTCAAACTGATAAACTGAATAGCTTACGCAAGGTAGGAACACTTGCTTTATAATGAGTGGCTAATTTATAATTTTTCTCACTTCAGTTGGATTTGAAAAATAAAAATTTTTCAGATTTCAACGAGATTTGAGAATTCTCTGGCTTCTGAAGAAAAATCTGTAATATTTGAAGTAGAAAACGATGAAGATTTTGCGGACAAGGTGGGTTAAATAAACAATATTTTTTTATGCATTGGACTGCTAATGACAGTAATATTTAAGATATTACACATTGATAAAGCTCTTTGCTTAAAAGTTGATTTTGAGACACTAAAGTTGTTTTGTAACCTCATTTCGTTGGTTTTTCAAGGTGATCAAATCATCCGCTCCAGTTTTAGTCGATTTCTATGCAGACTGGTGTGGACCTTGTAAGATGCTTGGACCTCGGCTTGAAGCCAAAGTGAGGGGGCAAGATGGAGCAGTAAGTTTTCTTAAATATCTTAACGGCTGAAATAGTTTGGTGAGTATAGCTGCTAAAAGTTTTTATGAACTGCTGTAACTTTTACTACTGTGATGAAAAAGCAGTGGTTTTTTTGTGGGCTTCTAGCAAAGTTCATATTGTTTTTATAACTGAAGCATTTGAGTCGAGGTTCTCCTATATCTTGCCTCTAGATAGAATCGCTGCAGCAAGGTTGTTGTGGCAGTATTTACCGTATGAAGATCTGTAGTTTGAAAACGTAAAAAGGATTGTCTTAAATATCCTAGTATGCAACGTCTAATTGGCTGAAAATCGTTTTATGATAGTTTCCTGGTAAGTTATGGAATGGAGGCATACTACGTCGTTTTGAGAGTGAAAGTATCTAATTTGCATTAAAATGAGTGGCGTTAAAAGTAAGTAGCAAATTTCTTCTAATATAGCTGCAGGAAGATTTCAAGTTAGGTGATCCAGAGCCTTACTTCAAACTGCCGGATGAAGAGCATTTTTCGAGACTGGGAGCCAGATAGGGAGTAAGGTGACAAGTTTCAGGTCTGCCAGAAAATTTAGGAACTACGTAGTCTGGCTAGAAAAATCCCTTGGTTTACAACACTAAAATTCGTTTATTAATTATAGCTCTCCCTGACATAAAAGCTGGTAGTTAATATGTATGAAAAGTTTTATTCTAAATGTGCTTCAATGAACAGAAGCAGAACTTTTACATTCCGAAGCACTTGATTAATATTTTAATGAGAATCGCTTGTACCATCTTAATATAAAAAACACGGTCAGCTTATACAAGTGTGTATGTTTCTTTTTAAAAGGTCTTTGTTTCCTAGCGTTTTTTTAAATCTAAAAAGTCTTTAAAAAATAACTCAAAACTTTTTTGCAACTTCGGTGCGTCTGCACTCAAATTGCTTTCAAAGATTCATTAACACTGGCAAGTGGAACGGTGGAAAAGGTTTAAAGATAATAAATTAAGATCGACCAGTAGCTTATGGTAGCATGTCTGTTGCCTACTTGGTTATTGCAGAGTACGCTGAAAAAATGATTCACCTAAGTTAGAAATGGAACACTGCTTGACTTTACCGTAACTTGCTAAAATCATAAATATTTCCCGTTGACTGTTCCAAAGAATTATTTGTAGTATAATCAGCTTGACCGCATGGAGAAACATGAATAATCACCCCTGCACAACAGCAGCAGTAAAGTTACAAGCATCAAAAAAATATTTAGCAGTTGTGGCCGTCAGTATTACCACCCCCACCTGTGCTCTGCACATTTGTTACGAAGGTTCAACCGTGTTTTGGAAGTTTCTTAGAAGAAGCAAAACTTTTGCAGCTTTTGCTGGCCAAAGTTGACGTAGACAGCGCTGCAGAACTAGCCATGCAGTATCAAGTTGAAGCTATACCGACTATCATTGCTTTTAAAGATGGTGAAGTAGTTGAAAGGATGGAAGGCGACCACGGCGATGACCAGTTAGACCAATTAATAGACGGTCTTCTCAGATAATAGACCTTAAACTTCATAAACTCTGTGCTAGTGAAACAAATTTCAATGTTTTCTGATATCCCAGTATTACTTTGTATCCGTCGCATGAAAGAGGCTTCAGTGCTCACATTTAACAAAACAAATAGCAGCTGTGCTCAGGTTTTAATCTATTATTCATTCCTTCTGAGATAACCAATATAGAAAGAAGAGCAGGTTTTTGCGTAGCAATGCGCATTACGTCACTTTGAAAACACTCGTTCTTCACTGCTTTAGTTTCAAGTTAACAAGTATTACTTTTGCTACTAATGCTTCAAATATAAACGGATTACTGGTTAAGAGTCACTTTAATTATAACAAATAGAGTATTAAGATTACAAGGCATCATTGTCGTGTACAAAACCTTGTCACAATTTAACAACTGTCCTAAAACGAAAGCACAAGTTACAAAAGTAGCACCAGAATCAGAGTCGTGGAAACTATCAACATTCATCAACAAAGGCAAAAAGAGGAAGAAAAGGGAAGTGAACAAAATAAAAGTAATAAACCAACAAACCGCCTAACTGTATAGTAATATAGCCTATGAGATCCTTTAGAAAAGGTAGCGATTAGCTTTACACATCATCTCCCTCAAATACTGTGGAAAATTAATACGTCGCTTCTCAGTAATATAGACCTGGCGAAGAATTCCCGCCACTGTGCTTTCATTCATAATTAGAAAACCACAGAAGACCCACAAGTAGAACAAAAACACATGCTTCCAAACAGTCTATTTTTGGCCTTCTGATTCAATCGGAATTCTGTTGTAGCATTCATTGGGCAACGTTTTTAGTATTGCTTCTAAATTGACAACCTCATTCTCGAGTTCTGTTAACTCTTTCGCTAGTTGTGATGTTATACGGTCATGATCCGCCTGCTGTTGAGTTAGTTTTTTGATCTAAAATAGCACAGGGAAATAGTACGCACAGTAACTAAAAAAACTTCATAAATTTTCTACACTAAAGTGACAGCAGTGCTGATCGCTTTCTGTACCTTAGCATCCAGAGCGGCTCTTTCGTTTTCTTTCTCAGCCTCTTCTAAATCCCTCTCTAAAGCATCAAGCTCGTCGTCACTAGAAACGTCCAAGGAACCTGGAAGAAGTAAGTGAATAGCTTGCTATAATCGGTTGATAAAATACTGTCTTATGAATTCACCCGCACCCTGCCGTTGATGAAAAGTAAAGCGCGCCTGTATTCTATATGAGTAGGATTTGGCCATACAAATCTGTTACCAAGTAAAAGACTCTGGACAAAAAGAGTTATGAAGGTACTATGTCAGGACTCCTAAAAGCTACACCTTCTTTAAATGTAGAAGGCAAAAGAGTGTTCATAATGTGTTCGGATTTGCACTGAAAAAATTCTTCTAGAACGAAGGCCTTAAAAGACGATTTTTTGAAAACTTTTAACTGGTTGATTTTTAGCTTAATACGCTTTCCCTTCATTATCAGTTGCCATTATTTACAGTAACCGGTAAAAGCCGCAAGAAGCTCTCAGAGTAGTAATGTGACAGGCCGGACGTCATACGTTTGCATTAAAAGCGAGTAATATCACCTTGTTTTAGTTACATATTGGTCACTAAACATATGGTAGCTAGACTTCTGATGACAGAAAATTCAAGCAGGACTTACGGAGAGCGTTAATTATCTCCTTCAGCTTCTCGCTGGTATCAGTAATGTTCTTCTGCGTAGAATTTACGATATTCTTTGCTTTTGTAGCTCTAGACGCCGCCTGAAAAAGGCTGCCAGGTCAGCCAGCTCATGAATAATAAACTTTTGGCAGTGCAGAGGCAGACTTTCTAAAAAAAGAAGCAAAAGTGAACGGCGACTTACATCTGTTGCACGTTTCCTATCTTCATCAGCTTGTTTCGAATATGCATCAATAGAAGAAGAAGTCTGCTCAACATCCTCGGAAAATGATTCCGCGTCTGATTTTGTCTCCTCTGCAACTTTAAGTATGGAGGATGTCTCGTCGTGTAAATGATGAGCTTTCTATAAAAAAAAATATTTATTCTCCGTCACTTGCCTAAAAACTATTCGGTTGAAAAGAAATGTAATAATTGTTGCTAATTTTTCAGTAGTACTCTACACCCCTTTTACCCTTAATCAATTTTGGCCAAATCCTTCTAGAAGTCAAAGAACACAAAACAAGGAAGGTAGTTTATAGTTTACATCCTTGATACTGTTTGCATCCTGCTGGGCCTCTTCAGCCACTTTGGCAGCATGCTCTGCATCACTGCCAGCATTTCCAATTGCTTTTCTGGCATCTTCAGTAGTTCTTTCAGCTTCTTCAATTTGTTTTTTGATCTCATCAAGCTTATCCAGTTCTTTTATGGCTTCTTCTTTGCTGTTATTCACACGACCATGGAATTCTAAAATTTTTTGTAAGAAAGCTATCGATGCAGTCTCACGGAGTTTACTTTGGACGTAAAAATAACTTTCAGTCACTCAAACTTGCGCATATGAAACCTGCCTTCCAAAGTTCGGAGAGTGTTCTTTGCTTCAGCTAAAATTTTGTCCGAATTCGATTTAGCTTCTTGAGCACGTTCCAACGCCGCATCAATGTCAGCCAACATGACATCTGAATCCTGAAAAATTATATGTCAAAAACACAAATCTAGATCACTCACAATGCGCGATTATCCACGCTTCAGAGCCGAGTTCATAAACCACCGTTAAGTAATTGGTCACTCGCCTCTTGAAGTATAAGAAGTCAGCAGAAACTGTTTGTGGCGAAATCATAAAATTTTTGATTAAAGTTATCATAGACAAGGTGTGTCCAAATATTTTTGTAGAAGTGCAAAAGCTCTACAAAAATCCTCCCCCTCCTCCCCCATTTTGTTTTCGCAATCCGGTTTTACAGCTAGCAATACTCCAGTGGAAAGACAAAAAATTATGGGATTTTAAGATTTAATTGACAAAACAAATATTACCTCTCTCTAGAAACGAGTCAGCTTATGCTACTGGAACAAATAAAGGCGTCCAAGTAAAGAAGCAAATGCCATTATTCTTACTGTTATTAAACTGAGCTTTTCTCCTAGTTCTCACCAACAAATTCTGATAGCTTTTCAAAACTTGAAAACACCTCTATGTATCCACAAGTAGTAAGTAGTTGATATTAGAGATAAAGCATCGCATATCGAATGGTCGAAAAAGTTTTGAAAAACTTCTCTAAACCAACCAGTCTTTAGAAAAATGCATGATTTGAAATTTATCTATTTTACGTTTGCTGCTGCGCTTTAAAGCTGAACACATAAATCCTAAGTTTGAAGTGTTGAAACTTCCCATAAACATCCAATAAGGAAGTAAGAATTAGAACTTGAGGTAGACAAGGAATGCCTGATCGTACGCAGTTTCAAAAAAGAACAATTTTTAGCTTGGAACCATCAAAATTACCTGTTGGTAACCTTTGGCCCTTTCCAATTCAGCTTCCGCTTCACCTAAAACTCTTCCAGCTTCTTCAAGAACTTCCTTGTTAACAGCTGCCTGTTCAACGGCGTTTTTCACGGCAGTTTTCGTGTCTTCTTCAATCCGTTGTATCTCTTTTTCAGTCTAAAGAAAAAAGTGAAGGTATCTCAAAAAAAATTAAAGTTAAAACTGAAGTGAGGTCAAAACGTGCTTCTGCAAACAGTTTTTGAAAGGAAAAGAAAGGAGTAAAATAACTGTGACAAGTTTGTCTGTCGCAATGAATACCAAGTGCATTATTACCTCTTCAACGTCAACAACTGGTATTTTCAATTTTTCTACTTCGGTAAGGCTATTGCCAGCAGCAGTATAAGCTTTATCAGCCTCATTTAATTGTTCCTTGGCAAACTTTTTGGTTTCATCCAACAAATCACCAGTTTCATTTAGCTCTTTTACCATCCGTGCTATTTGTTGGCTGATAGATTCACCTGGAAAATCTTCAAATAAGCACAGTCCTTGTTCGACAGCATTCTAGAAAAAAATTGTTGAAGATCTTTAACCTCCCCAAATAGCCTCTTGCGCTTCAGTAACTGCCTGCTTCGACGCCTCGAATGTCTTATCAGCTATTCTTTCAAATTCTTGGCTGCGATTTTCATGTTCATCTGCCAATTTCCTGGCAGTTTGAGCAATATCAGACAACTGCAAAATAAAAGAAGTAGATAAGAAACAAAATTTAAAGAAACTTTCTTCAGCTTTTATAATAGTAAAAAAATTCGAGGTACCTTTTGACTCTTCTCGCCATATCTTTCTGCTGCTTCTTTTGCCAATTCCCACTGAGTTTTACCTTCTTCTTTAAGAAACGCCAAGGCTTTTCCAATCTCTTTCTTGGCTTCGTCTAAAAAGGTCATATCTCCTTAATCTTATCAGCGTATATCAGTAATGCTCACTACAATAGAAGAAAGGCTAAATTCGTGCTCCTACTAATGGAGCAAGTTTTATAAAAAAATCTCTATCCCTTAAAACAAGATGTTTAAACCCAATACTCACCTCTTATTAACTTCCAATGCATAAGGATATCTTTCGTCTCATCTATTTTCTTGTTAATAGCTTCACTATAATCGCTGATAATGTTGAGTGAATTCAAAGTGTCATTAAGATCTTCCTTTAGTTGGTTGACCTGTCCTACCAGATTCCTGTCATCTCCAGCTTAAAAATGAAAACCGCTAGTAAAATTCAAATGTGGAGTTTACTATGTTCGGGATATCTTAGAAAGATCAGGAAAAAAGCAAATAGCGCCAGAAAGATGTATTAAAAAAGAATTCCATTAACTAACTGATTTTTTCTTTGACTAAATCCGCAAGCTTTTGAGCTTCCTTCTCAACCTCCTTCACTTTTTCATCGAATGCCGTATCATTCACCTACAAAATTTATAGCTATACAGAGAAGTTAATGACAGTTTTCAAAAACAAAGAATCGTTAAAAAAACAGTGTTATAACGGTAATTCTGCAACAGCTTAAATGTCGTACAGGAGCAGGGTTATCAACAATTTCTTTGAGCGTTTCTTCTAGTTGCTTAATGTTCTCTCTATGTCCCTGCACTCTACGTTGTACCAAACTATAGCACTCGTCGCAAGCTAAACAGCCTAACTTCAGGTTGTATCTGTTTTCCATACAAGTGTCACATCGACGGCCCTCAACATAGTCTCGACACAAGCACTGACCTTCAAGCCAAATTGACCGATTAGTTGCCTAGCCTTTTTCAATGACAGTAAAAATTAAAGTCAGAAAAATTTACAAGTGAAAAAAAATTACCAGATTTAACGTGACACTGAGCCGACTCGGAACCAACGGGTTCACAGTCACATGGTTCGCACCCATCTTCGCCAAATCCAAAATGTAAAGCTGCACATTCATCACACCTGAACAAGAAGTTATAAAATACAGAACTTTCAAGCTATTTGCGCATTTATTTAATCAAAAGAAAATCTAGTGATTTTCGCATGGTGATAAGCCGATAAAAAATACACATTTTTAGCTTAACTTCATCTGGAACATTAAGTTTTTACTGAAAAAGTTTCTTTTACTAGCTCAGTACTATATAAAATAATATTCAGATAAAAAATACCGTCGTCCAGTAACTCCTTTCTTACAAACGCACTGCCCAGTTACAACATCACATGACCCATCGATACTCCCCACCGGATCGCAGTCACAACTTTGGCAGCCCGTTCCAGAAGTAATATTGTAAAATCCTTCCTGAAATTAAAAAACAAGAAAAGATTTCTTTCTGAAGCACTGAAGCAGCTAAAAAGACAGAGAAGCCCAAAAATCAAGAGCACTAGATTACTAATAAAAAATTCCTGTACAAACAAACTCAATTTGCTCCGACCTCACACTTATCGCATCTTAAACCAGTCACGTGCAGCTGGCATTCACATTGTCCATCACTCTGGTTGCACTCCAAAACCGTGTAATCAATGTCAACTCGTTTTGTTCCAAGCACGTAACAACTTAAACAGTACAGTAGCAGCAAAAGCAAGAGCTAAAAATAAGTACTGAGAACCAAAAAGAAAAAATCTCTCAACAAGGCTTACTTGCAAGGTTTGCAGTCCCCTTTGGGTTCTCGTAAAGCATCTCCCCAGAAGCCTTTTTGACATCTTTCGCAGTTAGGTCCTTCAGTATTAAAAACACATTTTTTGCATTCTCCTGTCAACGAATCACAGTTGCCAATATTATTTGGATCAATGTTTCCGTTACACACACATTCCTCACAAGGTTTATCTTCGCTCGGCATACCAAAATATCCATCAGCGCAGCTCTCACATCTGCATGGCTTTTAAAAATTAATATGACACTGAAGAAATTTAAATGGTACTGAATGACAGCGCAGAAAAACGATGAAGAAAATTTTGTAACATTACTGAGCAGAAAACGAAAATAAAATAACAGCACCTTAACAGAAAGAATAAACGAAGTCAAATAAAAACCTGAGTCCCATATATCCAGTAGGGCAATCAGTGCACATAATTTGTGATACACCATCGCTTGTGAACAACCTACACGGCCCATCCTCGGGGCACGGGCATTTCTTGCAGTCATCTGGAGTCCCCTGTAACGCATCTCCATAGTACCCTTTGGCACAAACCTCACAGGTGTCTCCGCTAGTATTATCCTGGCAAATACAGGCTCCTAAAATCCAACCAATTCATTAATTTTTTATCGTCTTCTACAGGCTAAACAGTTCTGTACCTAAATTTTGCATGCCTTTCACTATATGCAAAAACCTCATTCTTATACTACTGAAAGTGACAAAAATCTAGTCAGAACTAGATAAACTTGTAATGACTAGAAATTATCAACATTCTCCAGGGAAACTAGTGTTGAAAAACATTACCTGACTCAGCTTCGCAAGACGTTGAATGTCCGTGACAGTCACATTTTACGCAGCGGTTAAACGGTCCTCCATACTTTTGTACTCGGCGGTAGCCAGGAGCGCATGATTCACAGAACTGCCCTACATTTGCTTCCGAACAACTGCATGACTCCACCCACTTTGCCTCTTTTGGATTTTCACCGAGCGGTGCAAGGCTGGCGCTTCCAAGATGGACGCTACTTAGGAAACCAATGTCTGAAAAAAATATCTATACAGCTAATACAGTTCCGAGTATGCAAAACCATTGACAGTCGAAGTCAGATTTAGATAACTGAGGCGCAAGAAAGAGTGTTACACACCTCTACGCCCATACGTCGCTCTGATTTTTAGTGCCGTGACGTTCGCGAGAACTCCGATAAAGTCCAATTCATTCATGCGTGGGCTCCACTGGAATATTGGATTTGCGTGAATACGAAAACGATATTGCTGCTCACTGACACTCGGATATGAATTATTTTGAGCAAAAATTGGCAGTGTTAGTTCTTGGTTACCGTTACCTCCAACAATCACAATATCCCTAGAAATTGGATTCCTCTACAAAATTAGCACTTGCGACAGAGAATATACAAAGGCGTAAATGGCAAATAAAAAAAAGGTAGCCTGTTTTAAAAAAATTACTTTTGACTTGGTTGAATTCCACCAGGTTGACCCTGTTGAAGTCTAAATGTAAACCAGAGATCTTGGTTGTAAGAGGATCGTTGATCACCATTAAATTGTTCTGGCGCTACAAAGTATACCGGAGAACCATCAATATCCGAAGCTGCTACAGCTTTATCAACTTCTGACCACTGAGTATCCAAGTGGCCACGTTGTGCTACAGCTCTCCATTTATTTTTGCCTGTATCAAAGTGAGATTCATATTAAAAAAATTGCTATCATTATTATTCTTCTATAAAGTGCTAAAAAGTGGATATCGAATAACACTAGTCACCTTCATCAAATTCGCTGGATATGTTAGTAGCATAATACCCTTCAGCAACCTTACATACAGACGAATGTCCAAAACAGAAGCAAGGTGTGCATCCAAACTGATTATCTAATGAAAGATCAAAATAGCCTGGCTTGCATCGGTCACACTGGCGACCTTCTACATTTAATTTGCAGACACATTCACCAGTACTAGGATTACAAAATGGTTTATTGTTCAAGGATCCTATTGCCTGGCACTGACAATCCCTAAAAGAGAAACATTTTTTTGAATTAATGAATAAAATGATAAAGGACTAAAAATACCGGCTAAAGAAACAATAAATGTTTCTCAGCAAATTTCACCAGCTATGCGCCTACCACAGCGCACAACTTCATACAAAACACGGACAAACATGTAGAACTTTAACACTAACTTGCATCCGGTGCTTGAGAAATCATAGAAACCTTCCTTGCACTGATCACAGCGGTGCCCGCCTACACCCGGTTTGCAAGCACACTGCCCTGTTGAATCGCACTGAGTGCTTAATGATCCGGTTTCATCACAACCGCAGGGGACACAGTATGGTTCGTTGGGTCTCCTCCATGTGTTTGGAGCGCACTCTTCGCAGTGCGGACCCTTCAAATTGCGTAAATTAGTCCGAGGCCGTCTTCTAACCAAAGTACTTTCTTTTCCACAAAAGAAGAGTCTGCTACAGAAAACGGTGAGTTTTTAGAAAGTTTCGAGTAGCGATTGCACAGAGTAGATCTTGAGAACTCCAATTTTAAATAATGAAGCAGAAAGGCCAACATTTTTTTAATGAAAAGTCAAATAAAAGGTTTTACGCTAATGACAGCAAAGAAAAAAAAATGTGGTAGTTAACGAAACGCTTAAATTGAAAAGTACATTCTAATCGAAATAGCAGTGCTCAGATACAAATAACATCATAAACAAAATGAATCTCGATTTTGATTTGAAAATCTAGGAGCTTTACCTGCGTATTACCAGCACAATCAATACAATGACCTCCACTTCCGGTTTTTTCATAGAGCTCCTGGTCAAAGTAACAGCGACTGGACAAGTGGTTGCAATTGCAAGCTATAAAAAACTTCACCCTAGCAAAGAAAATACTTTGTAGAAAATAAAAAAAAGAAAAAAGAAAAAAATGTTTCAGTAGCGTTGAGAATAATAAATCAAATAACAAAGACAGCGAAAAAAACTAAAAAATAGACATACGAAGACATTCGTTAGCATCATTAGCTGTTCCAGGTTTCCATGGGCGATCATTATAGAAAGGTTTACATCGTTCACAGTCAGTACCTTCGGTATCATGTTCGCATCGGCAAACCAATCGTTCTTCACCATCTCCAGTAGATTTAACGCACTCGCTCGCATGACCGTTGCACTTACATCTGTAATTTTCTTGAATAAAGCCGCGAAGCCACAGAGCTAACGGTGAGAACGTGTCGATACTCCATCACTACTTACCTTCCACCAACTGCGAAGTCAGATATTGCATAATAATAAGACCTCAACACTTTCGGGTCTTTAAACATCTCGTCACCAAATGTATTCATTCTATTTAAAACGATTCGTATCTCTGATGCCGTTACCCATTCCTCAACAAAATGAACTTTTGAAAAGGGAAACCAAACTACAGATCCAGTAAATGGCTGCAGAAGAATACCAACAAATAAACATATAAGCAAGTAAAGCAGAACTACAATTTACTTGGAGAACTTCACTTTCTTCGAAGTTACGGCTACTAGGACGACCTTCCAGTGTAGAAAATGGAATGTTACCCCCTGTTAAAGGAGAGATATCGGAAAACTCACGAGTACATTGTGCAACTGCCTCATTGCCCGGCAATATCGGTACCTTTTCCCTCACTCTGTAGGTCGCGTAACAAGAACCACTAAAAATTACAAAAATAGTTTAAATTTCTAAAAATTTTTTTTACTTCCAAATAAAGAAACCGATGTGGGATAAAAGTTAAAAAATTATTTAAATCAACTACAATCGACCTGTAATACTGCCACGGAACCCAATCATCACCCACTCGGGTTTTCTTATAGATAGCAAAGCTTTCAGGACGTGGACTTATGAACTTTAATCGCACATAAGTGATGTCAAAAGTTTTTCCAAGCCTCAACGTTAAATTAACAGAATTAGGATACTGTATCTTCTCGTTCATTGTCTCGGACTGCCACCACGTTTCGTTATTTGCATTATTAAAATCGGTTAAGAATTTGGCTGGGTGTCGGAAGCCCTTAAAAAGACAAGATTCCACTCACAGCTTTACTGCTCAAAGTGATTTAAATCCAATAAAAATTATATCTTGGAAATTGAAACGTATATACCTCTACACGGTTATCGCAAACGTCGCAAACTTTTCGGATACCGCTATGTCCAGTCTGCACACAAAAACTAAAAATATAAAGAAATTCAGCTCACAAACAAAGTAGTACATCTTGGTTGACTTAGAAAGTACTAATATTAAGTTGTTCAAGTCCTTTTGAAAAAGGCTTCTCTGTTTTAACAGAACTTTGTCCAGAATCAAAAAACGTAAATGAATCAGAACTTACTGTGTCGGACTTCTCACACCACAGGTATTAGTGACTTCAACTTGAAGATTAAAAGCTGCATTAATAAAGTCTGGAACACATCGCTGAGGCCTATTAGATGCATCATAACACGGATTGTTACCTAGAACCAACCATTAAAATATCGCATTTCAAATGGAGAAGGGTTAATGTTCTAAAGCTACGATATCATTCGCATCATTCTAAATCAAACTCACAGTCCAAAAGATGTACAATAATCAAAAATAAAGAAAATAATTTACAAAAACCAACTGACTTTGAACATGATGATTTGGATCTACAGATGGTATCTGTTGAGCTGGTTGTGATGAAACCAAAAATAGAAAGCATAGTTGTAAGAAAAATAATCGAAAAATGAAAGAACAGACTGCCGTCCTACACGGTTGAGCAGGAAAGCTATAAATACGTAACTGTTACTAGTCATATCCATAAACCGACAAGCATATTTACAAGTTCAAAATATAAAGAGGAAGGATACCCCCGGTGAAACAAACAGAAAAAAAAACTAAAAATTTAATTAGATTAGATAATAAGAAACTAACTTGTGCATTTGAGGCGTTCCTGATCACTTCAGCGCCAGGACGCTGAAAGATAAAAAAAAAAGGTGTTGGAGAGGAGGGTATAAATCAGAAGTGTCTTGTTCTGCAGGCGTAGACTAAAAGCCAAAAATCCCAAAACAGAAGTTCACACTTCAGATCCCAGACGAATCAGTTAACGTAAAAAAAATATTTTCATCTGAACAATTTCACTTTCGAAATTATATAACCCTTTTCTCTGAAAAAAAACAAAAAAAAGAAGAATCAGACTTTTAGTGGCAACGAAGCCATATCCACAAAACAACAGTAATAATACTACAACGCAGTAACGTCAGAAAATTTTTTAGAAAATGACTTTTAAACAACAATATCAAAATTGTTCGGTAATCCTCAATTTACACTCCCACAAATAAACTCAAATAAAACAGACTACAAAGAAAGCAAATATGCGTCGATAAACAAAAATTTGCACGAAGGAAAAAAACTGATAAAAAGTTTAGAATTTCAGCAGCGTTCGGAAAACAGAACGACGACTGATATATTTTATTTTTTCAATACACTCAGACCGTATAAGACTGAACTGGACGCGGAAAAAACCGCTAAACCGTCAAGGAACAACAACAGACAAGTGGTCTTTCCTTGATGTCTCTTAATCTTATTCAGGCAGTATTATCGATCATCATCAACAACAACGGTGCAAACGACGATAACAACGACATTAACGAAACCTGAAGTTCAAAAGAAAAAAAATCAGTTTTAACACTTTTTTTGCGGAGTTACCATGAGATAATCTTCCAAATCAAAGCCCTACAATCTCCTGATATACCACCAAATATACAATGTAGTACACCAATGATTCCCACAGATTCGGTAAAATTTTTTTTTGAGACCATTAATGAAACAAAAACTTTCTTTTTTGTTTCAAATATTGTGACCAATAAAAGTTTAACACTGAGTGGAGTGGAGAGGGAAAAAACTGCAACCTTTTTTTTAGCTTTTAAACCAAAAACAATTAAAACAAAAGTGTATATATACAGACGCAGATGGTACCTATAAGTGTAATTCACACTGTTAGCACTATTTTTGTTCTTTCAGCATCTTTTTGTGAAAGCTATTGACACACAGGACTACAAAACCACAAACTCCATTCTTCTTCAAACTTATTGTTTCACAAATAGGCTTCAAAAAGTCACAGCACATTGTTTGTCTTTTCCTTTGTCTAATAAAAGTGAGAAAAAGAACGGAGATATACTAATTTTTGATTTTTAAAAATGGCAAAATTTCCTGTTAACAAAGTTTCATCCATCACTGTTAAGTTCAATTAATTTAAAAACGATAACCATTTTAGAAACTGATCACTTTGTCTCTTCCTAACTGTATCATGAAGATTAACACGGCCAATAAGTGCCACCGTAAATAAGGCTTGCAGAGTTGATTCAGTCAAAAAATAATTTAACAAAACAACAAATCGCAAACTTTACAATTTTGAAACAGAAATGGTAATAAAAACATTGAAAGCATTTTCTTGTAAAAATAATTTCAGAAGCAAAATTTCAGCTGAAGATTATACGATCAAGTTACATAGAAAAGTATCCCAACAACAGTTTTCAAACCATTAATAATCCAAGGTTACGGTTGATTCCAACAATGTAAGATAATGACTGATTCAGCTATCAGCTAGAGACTTTTTTAATTTTCCTGTACCGAGGTATTCAAAATTTTTAAAGTAGATATTCATAACTTAGAAACTAAGAATAACTCAAAATATACCTAGTCCACACCCAAAAATGAACTATCAAAAACAAAAAACACATTGGCTGAAAGAAAGTTACACAATTGAAGCTTTTAATCATTTACCTGTATATACTTCCAACGTTTTCTAAGACTTTCTGACACCACCTCGGTGAACTACATAAATAACAATTTCTTCTTTTTTTTGTTATGCAACTTAACCTACAGTTTTCCATTCATCATTCGCTTCTGTCGCAGAAACGCATTTTTGTTGTAAAAACATAATCTACGATGGCCTACTTATTATAAATTAAAAAGAAAAACCAAAATTTTATAAACTGTATAGAACAGAGAATGTATACTCGAGAATGCAGAAGACCCAAATCATTTGATAAAAAAATGAATGAAAGAAAACAAACTTACTGAAATTTTTATGCGTACAAAAAAAAGTTGAAAAGAAGAAACAGGCTAAAAAATTTTGAAAGAAAGAGAAAAAAAAGCAATAAAATAACCAAAGCTGTTTCACAACTGTGAAACGTCTATGTTTACTGTTTATCCAAGATTTCTGCAGAACATAAAGATTTCCTAAAACATTAAAATCAAAAAAAAACTGTTCAAATCAGCGTCAAATGATGAGCATATCGTCTTGTTTTCCGTAGAAAAATGGCATATTTGCTAGTTTACTTTAGATTATATGTTCTTGTCAAGAAAATTTTTTTCCGATGCTCACCGTCCATTTTATCCTTTTCTTTTGCTTCATTTTTTTCGCAAATGCCTTTGATAAACAGCTTAACTTAAGGTGAGAAAATTATGAATATTTGTTGTTCATTTTGGTCTCGTAAGCCAAAAACAGGCTAAATAACGTGAGAATTAGTATCTGCTGTTAAAACTAAGTATAAATGAAATTAAAAGAAATAAAAGGCTCTAGCTTTGAGTAGCCGTCTTACAGAATAAACAGTGGAAAAAGTAAAGAATGAAATAGGAAAAGAGAGTTTCTTTTTTTTGTTTTTATTTTTTTGCAACAGTCTGTCAAAATCTTTCACATTATGCCTCATAAAGCTTAGAAAAAAAGATAAAAAACTTTTGATAAAATTGGGTCTAACTCAAAATTGCGCGTAATATAAAGAGAATTATGAGGCAACAATGACAGTGATTTGGTAATAACCGTCAATGTTTGTCAAGTACAGTCTCAATAAAACTCTAAAAACCGTTGACTTGTGTATGCCATAAGTTTTATTTGTGACTTTCTTCAGAATTTCAAACTTTCAATACTGCTCAAACAGTAACAGAAGTAGGGCCCAAGAAAAACGACCAAGTGCTGCTTTAATCCTTTTTAAACCGCTTCTTTTGGAACAATTAAAATTACAGCTATGTAGAAACCAAAATATAAACACATATGTGCTAGTTTAAATTACTGTAGGCAGAAAAAATAAAGAAAGAGGAAATAAAAGGTAGAAGAAATCTAAACAATAAAAAAAATTCAATTTTTCTGCTTGAGCAGGTTGCTTAAACTGAGGCAACTGAAACTGGTGATCAATTTAGGCAGTCTAAAATATATAAGTGTTCTACTTTTTCGAACAGTAAAAAAACTTTGATGATGATACAGCGAGGAAACAAATCTTCAATGAATCATAATAAACTTCCGATTTTTCAACCGAAAATGTCAATTTTTTTATGATTTGTATTTAACAATAACCGCTCATCCCTATCGTTTTTGCTTTTCTTCTTCCTCTCCTTTTTCCTCTACTGCTTCAACAACACATCTATTTGCCTGATAACATTTGTTAAACATTTCAAACTAATCACTGTGATACACATGTTCCAAATACAATTAAAGACTTCTGAAAATGCATATGTGTAACAGACATACACATAGGAAAAACATTTCCATCTGCAGAAGTTGAATTAAAAACTAAATTCTTTCCTTATCCCACCCCTTTCCCCTTCTTCTTGCAAAGTTATCTGACATAAATCAAAGCAGAAAGTGAAAGCAAAAAGTTCTTTCCTTAACTCTTTTGCAGAAAAGTCATAAATTAGTGTTCAGTTTCTTATATTCCTATCACAAAATAAAAAAAATTTTTTTTAACCGACTAAATCCAGTTGCATTAATAAAGATTTCTCAATACGTTTATTATTTAGTTTAAGCATTAAAAAGAATTTTTACTTCTCAATTATTGAAAAAAATTTGAATAAGGACTCAGTTGCTGTTGGTCGACAACAGAAAATCAGGTCCTATTGGTGATGGTTGGTTTTGGTGAAGATGCTATTGGAGGTGACAACAATGGTGATGATAATGACGACGACAATGACAACAACAACAACAACAAAGTTGGCATAGAGAATATGTCGACACGTCGGAATAACGATGTCAACAAAATAGCAAAATTGAGTAGCCAAAATAAAAATATCAGCTTCATTTCAATGACGATAACAGCGTTTAGAACGATGACAAAAATTACAACGCCCGATAAGCACTAAACCTCTAAATGCAAATAGATGAAAAGAACAGTGAATGTTGTTTCCACTTAAACTCCACCAAACAAAATTACTGTAATTTGTTTCAGCAAGAGTTTCTTCATATTTCTGATAATAGTATTCGTGAATTGCTACAAATAAATATCACCATAAATGTCTACTAGCAGAGCAAATAAAGGTAGGTAAAGAATAAGCTATAATTTGAACTGAAATTGTAATAAAAGTTGGGAGTAACCGACCTAGAAATACTACTGATTCTACTACTTAATAGCAAAAAAACATCAAATTATCAACACTAAAAAGAAAAACACCAAAAAAAAGAAAACAAAACCAAAAAAAAAAAAAAAAAA